>JASUAD010000007.1:4200000-4494365 GCA_037013555.1 Sextonia rubra
ATTTGGGATGCACCATATAGCCAACTTGCCTTCACAATTATTAATGGCTAATGTTTAGGACTTGCAACAAAATTTTTATGGTCTTTTCTTTTTTTAATCATGCAATGTTATTGGCCAATGTTTTTCTTTTTAATTCTTTTTTAGTATATGGTTATATACATATATATATATATATTATTAATGTGTCCCCGACGTATCAATGTCCTACTTTTTTGAGAAATGCCGTGTCAGCAAGTTCGTATCATGTCGTATCCGTGTCTCGCATCCATGTCCATGCTTCTTAGCTATAAAGGATTGCAGAGCATTAGGTCATTGAACGGTGGCAGTCTGCCCTTACATCTTCCTTAGATTTTTACTAATGTCATTTTTCTGAAAATTGAAATCATATCAGGAATTTTTTTAGGGCTGAATCAAATTGTATTGTGACTCATATTGCTCATCAAATGTTATTTTCTCTTGTTAAAACATGAAAAACATTAAAATATCAAAAAAGAAAGAAAAAGTAGTTCATAATCCGTCTATAGCAACATCAATAGTGACAAATAAGATTACAGTACAGTCATATGAAAATGACTGTTTTTGTTTGGTCTTGCTTGAACTGATTGTGTAATAACTCCGTCGGTGACATGGCAAAAAGTAAGTAAAATTTATTAAAGAAACTCGAAAAAGAAATAATTTGCAGATTTTGTTATGTTTTACTTTTAACTTGTTTACAAGTACTTGCAACTTCCAAGCGATTGAGCATGTAAAGTTACTTGCTAATGCAAGTTTGATTATTTTTATTATAAATAATGACCAGTAAAAGTGAAACTCATAATCATATAATTCAACATAAAATCTTAAGGAATATGCATGTAAGTTTAAAAAAAATGATGAAATGAATGGTCATAATTTAAGGAAAGTGAAACATAAGGCATATAATTGTAACTTAAAATGCAATTCTAATTATCTGATAATATTTTTATAGATATGAAATCTATTTGCTGACAATGTTTCATGTATCTGACATTGATGGAGTTCTTACATATTTGTATACCTAAAGTAGCGCGTTTTCTGAATTATAGCTTAGTTTTTGAAAGATGAGACTTAATGTATTAATGATGTTTTCTGAAATCTGAATTCTTTATTTGCATTGAACATTTTTTTTTCTTTTTTTTTATTTTAATGAAGAATTTTTACACTTTAGCATTGTACTGTTGTAATAGCATGAGCTGAGAGCTAGAACAATTTCAGGCATTGAAGATAATAAGTTTATGTGGGTGGGAACTCCAAATACTTCCTTATGCCGTTGACTGTGAAGACAAATCAACTCAATCTGTACCAGATGCCAATTCTTCTGAAACTTCTCCGCAGTTTGTCAGTGGACAAAGTAGTGGTATTGTTATCTACTCATCAGCTGCTTCTGATGAAGCTGCACAGGTAAAGGAGGACAGCCTAGCCCCTGGAGAACTTCAATATGATCCTGCATCTGTTGTTCTAAAATGCAGGCTCTGTGGAGCAAGTGTTGGTCTATGGGCTTTCTCAACTGTTCCACAACCTTTGGAGTTCTTCAGAATAACTGAATCTACAGAAGTCAATGGTCAAAGCAACTCTGCTAACAGTGGTAAAGATGTTGCCAGACAAGGACTCATAAATATTTTTGATTTGGGCAGGGAAAGTCTTGATCAGAACCAAGGCATTGTAAGTACCTTTGGCAATGGTTCTGCTGTATCAAGAGAAAGACCTTTGAGTTTAAATCTTACAATTGCTGGAGGTCCCCCTCCAACAAAGCAGAACTTCAAAGCAACAGTATCTTTGCCCATCTTCAGCCGTCATTTGAGAACTTTGTTTTCTTCTATTTCGGACCCCAGAAAGAGTGAATCATCTACCATGGTTGGAATTAGTGAAGAAAATGATCAATCAAATTTACAGTTTGATAATTCTTCGCACCATGATAAAGATGATCGTATGGATGACACTCACCCCAGGCAGAATACAAGGTCAGAAGATGTGGTAGAACTGAAGCGTAAAAGACATGATGATGAATTGTATGTTTCTGGAGACAATAATCTTGATGCTCAATCCAATCTAAATACTGAAGTTATTCAAGTGGATAATGCTTGTAGAAGTGTGGAGGGCAGTGATAAGTCTCATGGTGGGGAGCCTTCAAACAAGCAGGAAACCCCTTCAGCAAATCCCTCACAGTGCATACAGAACATGGCAAAAAAATTGGGAAGAAAGGATACGTTGCCTGAAGGTACTGAGGATGCAGCAGTCTGTGCAGGAAGTGAGGCGTTTACTGGTTCCCAAGCTCAAGATATCATAATTACAGCTCCAGATCCCAATGGGAATATTGAGCATAGAAACAATGGTAAGAAAGTTCATTGATGCCTTCAATTGACTATTGCTATTAACATGGAGATCTTTCTAGGGTAGATCCAATGAATTGCATCGTAGCTACTTAGGGTTAGTCATGCATTCTTTTTTCCCCTTCACAGTAGTTGAGCAATACTTGCTGCATGAAAAAGTGAAGCATGTTTATACTCCTTATCCCTAAAAATAGGCCTATTGTTTAGTAATCAAGGCAGTGGATGTGATTCCACTATCATGGGTATTTAAGCAGACATTTTAGGGAAAGTACAGCAATAATTCATAATTGAATGGTTACATTATTTTGAGTCTGAAAATGTTGGGGCCACCATCCTATGCAGGGCCCATAAATGATAAATGGTATGGATCGTTGAAGGGCTTCATTGTAAAGAATGGACACATCAGGAAGCTTTTTTTTTTTTTGAAGGTAAGATAGCTTTCAGTACAATCAATAAAAGCCTTCAAAATTGACAAGACATGATAAGAGATTCTAACTCTACCCTGGAAACCTGCTGCATGGCTTGGTATGAAGTCTTCAACTTCCTACAAAACCGGATCCAATGATTTAAAAGCTCATCAAGGAGCGTTTTACTCGTTGTGGATCATGACCCTATAATTCCCATCTTAACACTGGTCTTCCAGAAAAGCAGTGGGTGGCACCATAGAGGTCTCGAAGCTTGCTCCCATGTCCCTAACCAGATGAGCCTTCAGCCGGCGATGGGTTGCACCTTTTGTTTACAAGCTTTGCATATTTCTTGGGTGTGGCTCGACAAAACTAGTCAGGCCTTTTGCTTGCCATCTCATCTCTACCAAGTTTTCCTATTCCTAATTGGTTATTACTGATTTGATCTGCGCTCTGAGGATGCATTTTCATGTTCATTTGTTTATTTTTATATTTGTGTGCGTGTGTGTGTTCTTGTCTATGTTGCGTGAGTGCATTCTTACAACTTCTTCAAGTTAATTTTGTTGATTTTATATAAGATTTGCAAACTTTCTTGCTATGGTGTTGCAGGAAGTGATCTAAGGCTGGCACAATGGGATAAAAAAATGGAGTTTGATCCCATAAGGCATCACAGACATTTTTGTCCCTGGATAGCTTCAGCAGATGCTGCAAGCATCTGTGGGTGGAAACTAACACTCTGTGCTTTAGATCATGAAAAAGAGTCATCTCAGGATCCACCTTTGGATGGCCCATCTACCTCATCCATACTCAAGGTTGGTTGCATTAGTGTGGCAAATCCCTCCGGAGGAATCATATAATGCTATTATTCTTTATATATATAATGCTAATATTCTTAAGCCCTTGTCCGCGGTAACTGTTTCATCGACATATACTGTTGATTTGATGTGATCTTTGCATTGATGATGCTCCTAGAATATACCCAGAAGATCCTTTTGATCATCTAGTATTTTTGCTCGCCGGAGCATTAACTGTTGCTGTATTTCTTTGTCAGCCTGCTATTCGGAACCCATCAAAAGAAGGGTCAGGATTTACGTAGAGGATATCTTGGGAGCATGATCTTCCATGTTAGCATATCATATTGACGGTGTAAATCAGTAAATCGGGCCTATTCATACACTGATACGCGTCCCATGTTTTAAGGATGAGGATCATGGAAAAGTTTCTCTTACTTGAAAGATCACAAAGTTATCTGAGGCATATTACCATTTTTAATATTTTGCAGGAGGATGATCCCATTGTTTCGGTCCGGAAGCTTTTCATGTCTCCATCTGAAAAAAGAACGAGGATTACGCACGGGTCAAATTAGAGACTGGAGTCTGGACACATCCAATTGAGCATCCACAGCAGCATCTGATCAAAACAGTTTTAGAAAAAGGCTGTCATTTGTATGTAAAAAATCCAATCGAAAGTTCTCTAGTTTGTACCAAAGTAAACTGCATTTTTGAGGCATTAAAGTTCTCTAGTTTGTACTAAACTGCATTTTTGAGGCAGTGCCATATAAGAGCGGGATATATATGGTCCAAAGATAAACCTTGCTCGAAATGCAGACGTTCGAGATTCAATTTATGGAGGGATATTGGTATGCATCCATCTCTTACCATAGGGTGAGGGATGCTTACATGGCTTTCTTTTTTTGTACATGAGCATTTTTTTTTGAGGAGCGCTAGATAGTGCGAGGGCGTTTCTAAAAGTGAAAACGCCCCTTTTTGCAACGAATAAGAGATTATAAATGTGGAGAAGCAATTAATATTATTTTTAAAAATGAGAAAAAATCACCATATAACTTACCTCTCATGAGGATAGAAAGATGGCAAAAATACTCTTTTTTAAATGGGGCATTTATGAGAATTTTTTTTTTTCATATGCCTTTTTGTCTTTTGCACATGAATATTTTTAATTATGCAAATGTCCTTCACCCTATGGTGAGCGATGGATGTATATTAATAATCTCCCAACTTATGTAGGTTTTTTAAGAACACAACTCTTGAACCAATGTGCCTTGTTTTTGAGATCAAACAGAAGTAATTCCCATGCAAAGAAGAGTACACTCTTAGCAGAGAATAAGTGTCACATTATGAATAAAGTTAAAGAAGAATAAGTTGAAATAAAATAAATAATGGATTACTTTGCAGGTGTTGGATGGTTGATGTAAAGTCTTTCACTTTGGTCAATTGTATTGCTCATCTTCTAAACTTACAGAATTAGGCCAAATGGATCCAAATGGGTCCCAAATTTTAATCCAAGCCATTTCATCAGTGTTGATCGGAATTGGGCCACTGTCGTGATTTCACACTTGGATTCGGAGATGAGTACACAAAACATCGATCACCATGCACTCACGCATATATGGCCCACGAATACCCAACTTCAAGTGCTGCCCACTTCACCAAAACCAAAGTCCTCGATCACTCTCCACCCCTACCTGTGTCATTCTCTTGCTTCACAATCTCAAATAGAGCACAATGATCATTCCCTCCAGCGCAACCATCTCATCATCATCATCATCACCATCCTACCCACCACCCCCAAGCCAAACACAACAGCCAACCTGCCCATTCTCCATCTCAAATTGAGTCCTTCACGACAAACACCCATATTCGTCCATCTTCCCCGGCACCAACCAGCTAACCCACTCCTCTCCACTCTCCACAAATCTATTTTTCTTACTGCCCAGATCTCTCTATTTCTCTATTGACCAAAATCGTCCAATCCTCACGGACACGCATCTCAGCCCATAACTTTATTATGGTTTCCACGAGTAACAAAAAAAAGCTAAGAAGTAGAGTAACTCCATGTGCCACCTCAGCCAACATATTAACTTAACTCGTCCGTTGGGGCTCATCCAAACATGCTAGAAAGTAAAATTTCCAACCGTTGAAAGCTAATTTACTCCTCTTTTATTTTACTTTTGTGCAAACAAACAAGCTTGAGAGAGAGAGAGAGAGAGAGAGAGCGCTTCTCCTTGTCATCTTTGAGGGGTTTCAATGCAGCGATGAGGCATGCTGCCATAGCCAATGTAGGGGGGCGAAGTTTAACTCGCCATATCATGAAATATGCTGTGGTCTGTGAGTCCCATTGCAACTTACAGGAGAAGAGGGTGTAGTAGATTAGCCACTGTAAATAGTCATCAACAAACTTTTTTGACTTTTACCAAAAAAAAAAAAAAAACTTTCTTGACCACCTTCTGAAATTTGAAAATGCCGGTCCAAATATACAATTTCAAAATGAAAAATGGAGTTGGTTTTTGGCCAATGATTAATTGACAGTCACCCTATTTGTAGGATTATTTTATGCCACTTGTTTACTGATACAAAGAATCTCAACACTTTGTCTTGACAAGTTCTATAGAAAGTTGGGGACCATGCATTTACAGGAAGTAAGCAAGCACAAGGAAGATTCTTGGGAAATGTATGTTTGTCCCATTGATGGACCATCTCCAGGGTGTCCCACTCTGCAACCCCAACCTGCTGTTTTGAGCTCTGTGACATTGATCACCCGCTAAATCTGATTATCTGGAATCCGGTTACATGTTTGGGTGGCATTGGGGAGGTCCACTGACATCCCCATTTGGATTGGGTTAGGGATTTCCCACATTTATCAATTGTGTCTGAACTGTCAACCTGAACTATGCCAGAAATGGAAAAGGGTCGACCATAATCCTAAATTGCTGAGTTGATTTTGGGCTAAGTTGGTGGGTAGGGTCTGAAATTGCCATTACCAATTGAGTGAAACAAGCTTAAGGGGTAAGCGGTATGTTTTTTGGATCCCCAACAACCTGAGAAAAGGTCTTTGGTAATGGTCACGACTTCTCCAGTTAATTGGATTTAAACGAGTCCCAAACAGATTTGCTTATTTAACTTGTAACTTCCATTATATGTAATTGAGTTCCACGTAATTAGATTTATTTAGGCCCTATTTGGACGCAGGTAAGTACCGTTGCTCAGTAATCAACACCTGTACCTGTAAACTCTGATTACATGTAACAGCTCATGGCCGAAGAACAAAACAGCTAAAACTCAAGTTGTTTTGTAATTCAGGTTTACCCATACACATGAACTGTCATTTGCACCAATTGTGCAACTACTTGGTTTACAAAGAAGGAAATGGGTCTTAAATAGTTCCATGTAATCAAGTTATTGGGTAACCAGAGCTACAGGGATCCAAACAAGTCCTAGGCTTCAAACAAGTATTGCTCCATTGAAAATTATATTTGAAGTAATTAAACATCTCCTCCCCCACAGAAACCGTAGCCATCAACATCCCACCCGCATCAAAAGCTCACCTCATCTATGTAAATGATAAGAAAACCACAATGAGAAGGAAAGAAAATGCATGTGTGTCACTGCCATAAACGGAGGGGACCCATGGAACAAACATGACAAAACAATGTCAAAAATAAATAAACTTAAATCACTCTTACAGTACAGTAATCTCTATGGAAGATCTAACATCCTGATAAATCATGCTCACATTTCCATCCGCCGCCACAGTATTTGATAGTAGGCATAATTCTAGCATAATCCATTGGACACATGCATCCAAGTGATTGGAAGCTTTAAACAATTGTGCATAATACAAACATTCGGTTTCCCTTAATTGGTAACAATTCAGTTGCCATTTTCAAACTTCATAATGGTACTACCCATTAATTACTTCTCCAACTTCAGCTTCAGCAAGAGCCAACACCTTTTAGATCCGATTGAGTTGATTGCCCCTCACCACATTCTTTTCCAAGAAATACAAGACGACCTGAAATGATTCACCAAAGCCATTAAAACCCGAGAGTGACTATAGCAATGCCAACAGTTACACCAGCTTTACCTAATACTGAACTTCTTCAACCATCAAGTTTGATGATTGCTCAAGAAGAAATGAGCAGCACACGTTTTTGGATTTTTTTTTTTTTTTTATTTTGAGGAAAGCAATATTTAATTGTACTCTCTCAGCTGCACCACACATATTGTTGACTTTTGTTTCTTTATATTTTAAAATGGAAAATATTCTAGTGAGAACTGCCCTCACCATTTTTCCAGTGAGGACCATGGGTGGGGCTCATATATCTCCTAATCTAAACCTTACAATAGATAAGGACCCCCTCCAAATAGACACACCCCAAGTTTGACATACATCCAAGTGGATTAGACCGTTGGATCAACTATACACCCATCTGCATGGACTGGACTTGTGCACCACGGATGAAAGGTTTAGAGACATTTAATTAGGACCAAACTTGATATCCAGGTTGGTCCCACATGGAACTTTCCATCCCCCCAAGTCTTATCCCTTGATGGGGGTCTACAGTGGGCCCCATAAAGGAAAGCTGCCCATGAGGACATTTTGCATGGGAATATCACCCTTTTAAAATTAGGATTTATGAAACTAAAAAGTACTATAAAACCTAAATGAACAACCATTTATTTACAAGTTAGTCATCAAATGGCCAGTGGGCTGAAATGAAAGTTAGTGTCCCACAAACAGCAAAGACCAGATAGCAGCGATCAGTGCAGCTCGATAACAACAGCCTACGGGCTTGATTTCAGGTATGAAAGGGGGGCTCAGGCCGAACCGGAATGGGATGATACACAAGCATGACCTAAGACTCAGAACAGGGTTCACTGTCAGACTGGGCAGTATGTTCCTTTTTCGTCAGCATATTAAATGTAAACTTGTAGATGTGTCTGTCCATCAAGCAACAGCCCTCACATAATTTCCCAACTCCCCCAAATTGCAAACAGAGGCGAGAAAGAAAAAGAATGCAGATAGCTCTCGAACATAGCATCAGTGTTTTGCGCTGTAGTATGAGTAAAACTGAAATTTGAAAATTCAATACAGGAAAGAACCCAAATGAAATGAGGGTGTCCACCTGATGTTGCTCAGTTGGTAAGAAGCATCTGTTAGTTAGCAACATGTAATGTGCATGAAGCATGAGCTCGGGCACCTCATACAGCAAAGAACCAAAAAAAAAAGGAAATAGAAAAAAATGAGAAAGTAAGCATACCATCCCGACGTATAGCAACTTCTCTTATACGTCTAACAAGACCAGTTACAGGATCACTAAATATTTTTGTCTCCAAATTCCCTTCCAAATATAGAATTGACCTATATGCAAAAAGAGCATGTGAAAATCAACAGATGAACAAGAACATTATGTGGACTTGGAAATAAATTTAAGCAGAAGCAACGTTGAAAAACAAGCAGAAAGTGAATTAATGTTATCTTGACACAATCAAGTGTTCACTCCAAAAATACAAGATGAATATGTGGCATATGGCTTGAATTGAGCAAGATTTGAGGAACTCATAGGTCAAGAATATGAATTGCTTTAGTCATGATTTTTATTTATGAGAAGTGCAAAGAAACACATCAAGAGGGTTGGAGATGATGTACAAACCAGTTTCATGATCTGAATCATGTATATCTTGGCACTTAATGTTAGATGTACTTTACACCAATTGAAAAAAAGTAATAATTTTGGAATGCCATCACATATTAGCAACATCAACTGTGATCTAAATAGCTTCTGAAAAGCTTTAGGTATCTGAAAGTAGTTAAGAGGACTGAAAACATAAGACATTGCATTAATTATATACAAAAGGCAAACCTACTCATTGCATCAAACCAAATCAGCTCTCTCTCTCTGAATGGTAACACAATTTTATTTAAAGCCAATCAGTATAAGAGACATATACTGAGAACCAAAAAGGGAAACCAAAAAAAAAAAATAAGGAAAAGGACACAACAAAACAACCATAAAGGAAACACCACACCAAAAAGTCTCTTTTTAAACCTTTTGGATGACTTACCAAAACACTTGTTTCTAGGAAGATGGTTTTGAGAGCTCAACACCAGTGAGAAAAATAAGACAACCCACCTTCTTTCTTTTTGTCCTTGGGCATGAGAGGAAAGAAAATTCCCATTAGACAAAGTAAAAATAAATCTAAGCCCAAGTACATTTAGTTAATGGACATTGGGCAAACGTAAATACATGAGTTGAAAGGTCAGCTTCTGCAAGAAAATCTCATTTGCAATGATAAGGTTCTCCTTTGTATCTCCACGTATTTGATTTCAAATTTGTCACCTGTAGGATTAGATTGAATGATGCGACTAATGTTTAGTCAACTCCATGATTTAGTTAACTACATAATGGAAACAGCAAGTTGGTTTTACGTCACTGCTCACATTACAGATGTCTCATCTTAATCTCCTTCTAAACAACGAGACCATGAAGCTGAAACAACATTTTTTTTTTCCTATATGCAGCTTTGCAAAAAATTATTCAAGAAAGCTACATAAACTAAATGTAAAGAGGTCTCCTCATAAGGCAATAGACACCACCTAACAAAGAGAAACAAATCATACTACAGCAGCCGGCATTACACTTCCCACCGCCAAACTATTTCCAGCTACCCTTTCTTGGCGAATTTATCCGCCCTCTCATTCCAATCTCTTGGAATATGAAGCAAAAACACATATAAGGATTCGACCATCTTCTCAAGTTGTGAAACTCACAACCAGGGCCAGTCTACAAGGAATATAAGAAATTCCTTGTGCCCACTTGGTGGCATTGTAAGAATTTGCCTCTGCTACCAAGGGAACCCCTACATGAGCTTTTAAATAATCCAAACCCTTCCATGAGTGATAGGATCTTAGTTCTGTCAGAGTCACCAACACCAATAGAGTCAAAAACTTCAAAGCTTCCCCTTCAACCATGTTTTTGAAGAATCAAAGATTTTCTTTTAGACTAATATCTATATTCAACTTGTGCACATCAGGAGAAGAATCTCCTTTTTAAGAAAAGAGGAACTCATCTAGACCGCCAATCAGGATGGGATAAGGATTCCATGATGGTGATGAACCTCTGCTTAGATCAGATGTGGAGATACTGAAAAGATGTTTCTTTTTTTGTTTTTCAAATGGAAAAAGATCTATATTTTTAAGCCTGCACTCAGTCAGGGGAGACTCTATCCTAAAAACACAAGTTCCCCAAAGATGAATCTTTCCCTTAAAAACTCCGCTTGCCTGGAAACTTACCACCACCAAATGGTTTGCTCAATCAAAGTAATTCTTTTAATCCTTAGTTGCACATAACAATGGTAAAAGGGAAGAGATGTTCTAAAAAGGTCATGCAAGTTGCACTGATTTGGACTCTTGCACTGATTTGGACTCTCAGAGACAGCTAGATGGTCGCTAGTGAATTGATTACATTTTACAGAAAAACTGGCCATTGCCATTGACCCTACATAGGAATGTCCCGCAATTGATTTTACACTTAAGACATGTGTATGTATTTTATGCCACTTTAAACTATTTGGATTATGAGTGAAGTAGATATAGTTGGCATCTTCATTTCTACTTAAAGGCAACTTTCGGTCAATGCATTATTAGGTTCAGGTAAGAAAGGAACGTTATTGGCCTAAAAAAACTCAATCCCCACCTTCAAGGACCTGATCCCCCAGAGGGAGAGATGCCAAACCAATATGTCAGGAGCATTGCTGGAGTCCCCAACAAGTAGATATGATAGCCAAATAGCTGAAAACTTGTCATCTCTTGACAACATCTGATGTAAACAGACCAGCCTGGGCCAACCTTAGGTCAGTCTGGGTTGATCTGGTTGAGTTCAGAATATCAATTTAAACCATGCAACCACAATGTCCAGCAGAAACGCAGGAGAAAATTCAACTACCCAGTTGTGATTGACTGGGAATTCAGTAGAAGATCTGGTGGAAAAGCAAAATGCTACTTTATTCAGCAGTCGGTATATGTAAACAAGCCAATTCAGCCATATGGTCTCGTATGGCTCTGTCAACTTCATTTTTATGGCCTGCCTTAACAAATGGCAGCAAGAGGTTCAATTATCTAATTAAATAAAGGGCCAACAGTTCCTGTGATGGTATTGTTTCACATGTATTATGAAGGCCACAGTAAATTGATGGAGGCTACTGATGTTTGGAGTGGATCTAACTATCAGTTTTACAGCAAGTTAATATGACATGAGTCACAAATGCAACAAAAGAGCTACATTCAAGCTTGAGACAATCTGTTGCAGAACCCTCAAACTTTGGCCAAACCATATTTGTGGATGTCCAAATCGCTGTGCTCAATTTATGGCAGCATTATACAATGCAAGAAGAAGATCTCCTACCACAGTCAGACTCACACTTATTACTATAACAACCCACCATAAGAAGCAGCAAGCAAAACGGGTCTCTCAGAAGATCCTGGCTTCACACCAAGGACCCTCGGCCCTAAAGAGACCAGATTAATTCCCTGAATGGCCCACATACGTGGGTCCTGAAACAAAAAGTTCCACCTAGTAACATTCATATTCTCAAAAAATAGTATTGGATGATAACCCTAAAAGGCCTTATATACTTTCCCTAAGTGACACATAAACCCCTTTCTCTTAATCTATTTATACATTTAATCTGATCCAAATCATTAGCAAATGCTATCAATAAATAACTGAGATTATTCTATAATCAAATTTCATAATTAGGACAGGTAAAGCACTTTATGTCATTACCACCACTACTGCAACCATCAACATTTTCGCCTCATTCCATCAATTTGGGGTACAAAAGAACTTCACAGTTAAAAGAAAATAGAAAATTTACGATTGTCGGAAAGCAATAGATATCCACAAGCCCCTCTTGGATGGTAAATGATATGAGGTGGGCTCACATGGATTCTGTTTCAAGTCAACTGCATTAGTATCCATGTCAAGTTCACAGCATTCTCGCACTGCATCCATGCCAGATTGGGGTATTCATTAATTTGATGTTGTACCAAATGGGCTCTAGTTCCAATAAGGCTCCTACAAAGCAATCAGAGTAAGGCTGTAAGCCCAAGCCTAAAACTCTCATTCTATTCGATTGAGCTATTTCTGCTGTATTTAGTATTCCATGTAACTGATGAACATAAAGCCCCCTTTCTACTCTCCTGCTACTCTACCTAAAGAAGTTTTGCACTCATATCAACATGAACCAACACTGCAAGGACGCAAAATACGAACGTAAAAATTACTGAGACAGTGCCAATTATCCCATCACATCCAAATAAGTTTCTACATACCCACTAATCAGTAATCACTCTCTTGTCCTCTATGATTCTCCAGCAGCTAGTTTCACAATTTCTGCTATTGGGTCATTTATCAATAACTAGGTTCATATGATTCGAATAAAATTGTCATTAAATTCAAGCTAGCGAGCTACTGTTACTAACAACAAACAACATAATTGCATGAAACCAATAAGAAAAAAGACAAAAGCAACAGAAACCAACAGAAAGAAGCAATTTTTCCAACCCGGGTTTGATGTGCTTCATTGCAACTCCCCCAAGTCTCTCCGGGTACACTGAGACGCGATGCCACTGGACAGCGCACCGGTCAGCGTACTCCCTCGGCTCCTCGTTATCCAACGGGCGGCGATTGTTCCGGATCCCGCCCGTCCCAACCGAGAACAGCGTCACCGTCCGGCCGCTCCTCAGCCGCTTCTGCACCGGAACCTGCCCCACCTGCCCCACCAAAATCGCCTGCCCAGAAAAATTCAACCAAAGAGGAATCAGACCCAGATGAGAAATGGGGTTATTGCGAAAGATGAGATTGTTCCAAAATCGCCTTCCCAATAAAATCGAAAAAAAAAAAAAGGTGAATCAGACCCAGAAGAGAAATGGGGCTGTGGAGAAACAGGAGATCATTCATACCTTATACACCCCTAGATCAAGGCCGTTCTCAAGAGGTCCCTGGAAGGAGAGTGGGCGAGAAGGGGTGGTGGTATCGGTCGTTTCGGGTCTGGAAGGGTCTGTAACGTCCGTGTCGGGTTTGGGGTCGTCAAAGGAGGCTGTGGAGAAGGAAGACATGGAGAAGAGAGATGGGTGTTTGGGGAAGGAGAGAAGGGAGCGACAGAGGCGTCTTGTTGCAGGGAGGGCAGAAGCCATGTTTTGAACTGTGGTGAAGAAGAAGAGAAACAAAGCTTTTGAAGGGGTTTTAGCCTTGCTGGGGGTCTTTCCATTCAAGTAAGTGGGCCCTTCACTCTCTTTGGGATGGTGTGGCCCAAAACCCTTAGATGGGTCCTACACCTAAAAAGATTTTGTCTCTAGATTAATTCTCAAGCTCTTTTTTTTTCTTTTCCTTTTTACGAGCAATGGTAAAAACTAAAAGAAAAGAATGGAAAGAACATGGGAGCCCTTTCTTGTTGGGTTTTCAAGACCTTGGATCTTCTTCTTTTCCCTTTAATCTTCTAAAGCCAAATTAGAAAATATCCAAAAAGCACCAAATAACTCTTTTTCATTAAAACCTCAATACCTTGAAACACCCCCAAACGGTTTAAAAATTCTTCAATAAACAATCGCAAAGGAATGACTAAAAGAAATTGAAAACAAAAAAATGCATCCATGATTCGACGAATTAGAAACCCTTTCGCTTTGCCATATACTGATGCACGGCATAGATGCAGCAAAGCAGCAAAAGGCACAGATATAATGACATTTTTTATACAAAGAAACCCATTCTTTCTCTTCTTCCTCCTCTTTCTCCAAATTTCTGTGGATGAGCGATGGTACCGTTGCACCCCCCTATATTTTTTTACACACCAAACTCTAAGGATTCATAAAGTGATATAAGGACTAGATAGTCTTTTTCAGTATATGACCCATCTAAGGGGTTTTTTTTTTTTGTAAAATCCCCTAAAAAAATTTCTTAATGAATCAAAGTGGAGCCAGACTCATCTTGTATATATCTTATAAAAAAGATGATTACATCACAATTAATTCAGAACTAGAAGTCAAAGAGAAGAGAAAAGAAGGAAAGGGAAGGGAAGGTAGCTGCCTACTTCCTTACTAGATTGCTACTAGGAGTTCACCCGAAAAAGGGAATTGAGGAGCGCGAAGCGCATCCTGACTCCTTTTCTAACAAACAAGAAAAGACACGGAAGAGAAAACAAGAATGTCGTTCTTTCGACTTCTTAATTTTGAGTTTATTTTTGTAAGTTCGTTTACTTTCTAACCTCCAAGGTGCATGCTATTTACATGTATTTTTTTCTCACAGCACCCTCCCTTCCCTCACTTGGTCTTGGATGATCAACACTAGGTCAAATGTGAAAATACATGGAATTTTATGTAAAATTACATAATAAAAAAAAAATACAAAGGCAGTGGACTATTCTAAGGAATAGCTGTTTATCTAAGTGGGATGCGCTATTTTTTGCTTTCAAGTTAATCGAGCAATCTTCGTAACCTGTCACTTGTTTTCTCTTTACTTCTAAGTGAAGGAGATGAAGAAAGTCTTGAAAGACTTGTCTTCTAAACGGGCTCATTCAAGTTAAGGCACTATTATTCTGATCACTTTTAGAAGATCAAGTACCTTGTCTTTGGTTTTCGGTATTGCTGTAGAGAAAGCTAAAGTGTTGAAATCTTCTTAAAGAGAACTTGAAGGACTTGTGAGCTCTAGAGAGAATTTTTGCATTGGTGGTTGATGATTCGGTGTTCTATCTGAATGGGCACCCAACGGGGCATATTTATAGCCCTCTGAAGCCTTCTCTGATCATTTGTGAAAGGGAGAAGATTGAACAAAATCTGATTTGCAGGAGATATAGCTGATTATGTACTTGTATGGTTGGCTACCTTCCTGTAGTCAACTGTGTGAGGTGGCAGCTAGATTATCATCCCTTAAATCATGCCAATCAGCATGAAATCAGCCAGGGAATGATTTAACCAAGTCTAGATCGGCTACTTGATGAGTTGTAAAAAATTTGCAATGGTTGACTACTGGTTTTCTTCAGTCAACCATGTGATCATCGACCACTGCATTTGTTTCTTTGGCCATTGTCAATCTGCCACTACCTTGTTCAATCAACCATTACCTTGTTCAATTAGCCATTACACTCTTTCTTCAATTTTGATGCTTTCTTGATTTGTTTTCTTTTACAAACTTCAAAGGGTGTTTTTATGCTTTGTCCTTGAGCTGTTTAGGGTTTGTTTTGCTGAGTTTGAGCTATATTTGAGTTTTGGCTTTGCCTTTGTATAGTTGAATTGTCTATGGATTTCTTTCAAACTTTTTTGTTTGTCAACAAATGCCCCTCAAGGTAGAATGATGAAGGGTTTTGCCCATAATTGTTATGCCTCAAAAGATGCGACTCTGAAAGAATGACTACCTTGCTCTTAACTCCTTTTCACGGACACTTTGAAGGTGTCATAGTCCATGGGAACTGGTTTATCATTGTTCTTAAGGTTTTGAAGAGGTTTAAGAGAGTCCTTTTTCTGAGAATGAGAAATGGGTTAGACTATGGAAAACTTATTTCCTGGACCCCATTTTTCATGAAAATATGTTTGTTTTTCCATGTGAATAAGGGTTTTTCCTGAGGCTTAAGTTATTTTGAGGTTCATCCGAGGGTTTATGTGGTTTTTGAATGGAAATTGGGTTAGTTTATGTACTTTTTTTCCCCTAAAAATGGTGGTTCACTGAGTTTATAGTGCTTTTAATGATGATGAAGGGGTTTTGAATGAACAGTGGTGCTTTTGACCAGGGCTCTTAAGGTTGGTTTTTTTTTTTTTATCAAGGGCATGGAGAAGGTTTTTATTGTGCAAAAAGAGAGATGCTTGACCATTGTTCCCCTTTAAAGGGGCAATCGAGGCTTGCAAAGCATATCTTGACTCTCTTTCTAACAAACGAGGAAAGACATGGAAAAGAAAATTAAGAATGTCAATTTTTTCAACTCTTCAATCCTGAGTTTATTTTTGTGGATTCTTTTACATTCTAATATCCCAGGTGCATGTTGTTTACATGCGTTTTTTTAATTGTATAGCCCTCGGCTCTGTCCCAGATGATCGACACTTTAAAAAAAGTACAAAATGCATGAAAAGTTCTACAAAAAAAGGGAGGAAGCAAATAGTATAAAAGGGTGGCTGATCTAAAGTGTATAGAGTACGCACCATTTTTTATGTGTAAGTCAATCAAGCAATCTTCGTGACTGATCAGTTGTTTTCCTTGGAGATGCAATTCTGAAGGGAGTTAAAGTGAAGGATTTATGGTCATAGTTGCCTCGATGGATTCTGAGTAAAGGAAACAAAGAAAGTCTCAAAGGACTTCTCTTTTTTGGATATTTGTTCAAGTCAAGGCACTATCATTCTAATCATTTTTAGAAGATCAAGTACCTTGTCTTTGGTGTTGAAGCCGCTGTTGAAGTGTCGGAATCTTCTTAGAGAGAGTTTGGATGCTTGGTGCTCTGTCTACATCTCTGCCTGTGTTTTGGTCTCTGTAGTTATGTCTATTTATTGGTCTCTGTGTGTCTCGGAATGGGCACCCAAGGGGGGGTATTTATAGCCTCCAAGAGTCTCCTTCGGTCATTTGTAGCAGGGAGAATAATGAGCAAAATTTTGATTTGCAGGGGCTAGCTGAATGTGCATTTGTATGGTCGGCTACCCTCCAACAATCAACTCTTTGAGGTGGCAGCCGGATCTTTGTCTTTGGATCATGTCAATCAGCTCGAAATCAACAAAAACTGATTTGAACATATCTGGATTGGTTACTAGATGATTTCTCAAAATTTAAAACTGACTTCTTTAGTCAACCAGTGTTCATTTGGCCACTTAACTTAGTCAGTCGGCCAGCGTATACTTTTTTCAAATTTTTGAAGTGCTTTGACTTGTCTTGTTTTGGTTTTCTAAACATCAATGGGTCCTTTTGGGTTTTGTCCTTGAGCTATTTAGGCCTTGTTTTGCTAAGCTTGAGTCATATTTGAGTCTTAACTAAAATTTGAATTGCTAAGATGCATATGGATTTCTTTCAAATTTTTTTTCATGCCAACAACCATCAAAAGGTTGGAATTAGCAAGTGCATTGCTTTTCCATGAGTTATAAATCCACCTTAAATTTCCTTAAAAATTTGACTATTTTCACATGACTGAAGGTTTGATGGGTCAAATACAGTTGGAATTGATCATGTTGCCACTTGTTTCGAATGGATTTTGGAAAGGAATGCTAAGGTAAAGGGGTTTTGGAATTTTGAGATCTTAACAAATCTGAAAAGTGGGGTAAAGAGACAAAACACTGCTTTTCAGCTACTACGGGCGTTACCCTGAGTAGCCGATTGAAACTGTTTACAAAAGGCAGTGAGACTTTGAAATTTCCCACTTTGCAAATTGTGCTCTTTGCTTCCGAGATCCTTGCTCTAGGGTTTTCTAGATGTTTTCTCGACTTTTCTTTTCAATTTTTCTTCGATTCAAAAGCTTTAATGGCTAGTAACACCCCTGTTCATCATGTTTGTTGTGTTTGCAGAGCCAATCAATCTTGATTGCTTACTTCAAACTTTATGGGATTTTGATTATAGATGTAATGGGTGCATGTGCCTTTTTCTTTCTTTCTTTCTTTCTCTTCATATTTTCCCCTTCTTCTCACTAGATGGTGATGGAAAAAGATTTTTTGGAAGCTTGATTTGTGCCAAAAGGAGTACTGATTATTTGTCTTATTCCTCCTTTTCACTACAGCAGAGCAATTTTATTTTTCCCATCTTATATTGTTTTTCATCTCATGAAATAGTTTCTTTTGTATTCAAGGTGTTTCCTTCTCTTATTGCATGGTTTTGGCAAAAAATCACAAGTTTCACATGAGATTTACCTTAGATTTCAAATGGGTAGCAGTCGGCTACTCGAAAGGGAAAAAGAAGGGAAATTTGGAATTTTTTACTTGAATTTTTCACAAAATGATGGGGTATGCCTAACTTGGGTGTGGGTTAGATTTTTCTCCAACTTGTTGTGAACTTTGCACAAGTTTCTAAGGGTTTTGAAATTCGATTTTTGAGTGGCCAACTGATCCGCTATGCATATTTGAATTTCAATGGCCGATGGCTTTGTAGTGGCCTTTGGTCTCCTTAAGGTAGCCAATAGTACAACATGATTGTTGGCCTCCTCTGGATAACCGAAAGTAATTTATTTTGAATGGTCGAGAGGCTTTTATGCCTTGGATACTTTTCTGAATTTCTCCATGGATGGCCGATGGGTCCATTCTGAGTAGCCGAGAGACTCTTGTTCCTTAGCCAATTTTAGATTTTCCCTTTTCAGGGTTGAGGGATGACTTGGCCTTTTTTCTCACACTTGGATTTTTCTCTGATGTATTGTATGTTGCCTTCTGTTTTCATATATGCTTGTGTGGACCAAAATGCTAACTTTGCTTCTGTAAGGCTTTTTAGTGAACTTTGTATTGCTTTGACCTTGAAAGCCTTCTCCCTAGGCTTCATGCACTTACCTGAGCATTGCTAGGGCTCGGGGGTATGTATACCCTTTTCTCTTCGGGGCCTTGTCTCCTCCCTTTTATTGAGGGGAAATGCTGTAGAAATTTCGGTAGAAATCTGCTAACTTTTTGCACTTAGACTTTCACCTAAGCTTTGTTTGACTTTGCTCTTTTTAGACAAGGGCAAGAAGGTTGCTTCCTTTTCCGATAAAGGCAAGAGGTCTGTAACACTCTGACCCGCTTAACCCCATTTAGCACCTAATTAATGTTGCTTTAGTTGTTATGTGTGTTTTGCTTTTGTTTTAGTTTTGTTGTGGGTCCTGGATAGGTAGTTGGGTTGAGTTTGACATGGGTTAAATAGACCAAGCCCTTTTTTGTAATTTTAGCTTTTATCAGACATCGTCATTTGCCCATCATTTTGGCGTCAACATGTGTCTTTTGTTGAGCTCGTTAACTTCTGTAACTACATCATTTGCAAAAAAATGTAGTCTATTTCCTTTGGACCCGAATTTGACTCGAACTGTAAATTGTTTTATGCATTGGAATTTCTTGTAATTTTCCTTTAAGTTTATCCTTATATAAGGGAAGCGACCGACTTACCTCTCTCATTCTCTTCTCTTCTCTTCTCTCACGTTGAATGTCTCTCTCTTTCTCAATTTTTCCTCTTTCTCTTCCCCTTGAATAAGCCAAATTAGAAGGAGGAATTTGTGCACTTCTACCCTTCACTTCATCTTGTGGGTGGAGAGAAGGTAAGCTTTGAGTTGGGTCTTCATCTTTCCCTTCTTCTTCTCGTCACTTATTATGTGCATGCTCTCACGTTTCTTTCTTTCTTCCTTTCTCTACATGCATGGGGGATTAGATTTGTGTTAGGACATGAATTAAGCCCAGGAACAACAGGTTGTGTGGTAGAACTCAAGTGAGGCAAGTATAAGCATAATTTGTATGAATCCATATTGATATATGCTTGAGTTGAATGATTCTCATGATCTTGCATGCAAAGTCTGTTTACAGCCCAATTTGAATTCTGTTTCCTCTTTGAGACGTATTTTTGTTGTTTTGGTGCAGTTTCAGTGATTCTGTAATAACTTTAGAAATCAACCTAACGCATTCATGGCTAAGCCGTGAAATGTGCTATGGCTGAGTCGTAAAGTACACTACTGCTAAGCCGTAAACCCAGCCGTGACCTAGCCATAGATCAATACAGGGTGTGTCTTAAAAATAACTGAGAGTATGCAAATCTGCAGCTCTTCTATGGCCAGCCACGGCTAAACAGTAAGGTGCCTTCGACTAAGCCGTAAGGTCACCCACGGCTGAGCTGGAAGACTTGAACTAGTGAGAATCCAGGAAAGAAATGAGACCTTGTAGGACCTTGACATAGAAGGTAGGT
The DNA here is from genome assembly GCA_037013555.1 of Sextonia rubra. Classification (NCBI taxonomy): domain Eukaryota; kingdom Viridiplantae; phylum Streptophyta; class Magnoliopsida; order Laurales; family Lauraceae; genus Sextonia; species Sextonia rubra. The sequence goes on from JASUAD010000007.1 coordinate 4,220,421, forward strand.
AACCTCGACTTGCCCAACGGATTATGATACATGAGTGAATGATTTCGAGGGCTGCGAGTCATTCATGTGCGTTATCCAGCTGTTAAGCACCTCCCCATGGATGTTGGTTTAAGGGATTTCGGTGCACCCGATGATACAATGCAACACTAGATAACGGTCCATCAGATGACTTAACACTACATCATCATGCACGGTTAGAAACACTGGATAATTAGATTAGGGTTGGATAGTAAATAAACTTGATTCGATAATAATTGCTTGCATGGCTCTCATATTACCATACTTGATCTCCACTCTTCAGCATGATTGATTTCTTGTAATTGAGCATCGAATTGTTGGCTTCCTTACTCTGTTTCCAACACCTTGAGTATACACATATGTTATTGAGCTTGCACGTATAAGATATGTTAAGGAGTATGCACATACGATATATGTTCTTGTGTATGCACGTATGCTATGCTTGTCACGATATTCACGATCTACTCAAGGTTTAGTACATGATTGATTCTGTATGGTCAGGCACTACTCAGCCTCAGTCTTAGGATCCCGACAGGGTGAATTTGGTATAGTTATATGGCCTTGCTGCAGTAAGGACACGTCTTGGGAAATCCGAACCCCAGGAACCCGAGACTCATTCGTACCCTGGCCCGGTCGATGGTGTTCTCAGCACGGATATAAGATCCCTACTTTGGGAGCATCTGGCAAATGTAGTAGCCAACTAATTATGTACACAGCACGTATACCTTGATTCTAATGGCATGCTTTATTTAATACACAATTGCCTAGTATGCAAACTTGACATGTTATGATTTGTATCATGTTATTTATTCTATTAGATACAACATGTGTTAACTCATTATGGCTTATACTTTGCTGAATCATCGTATTCACGAGTTATCCTTGGTGTTGCAGGCTAAGATACCGTGACCGACCCCTCCATATTTTGAGATTTGACACGTTTGATCTCTTCATGAGTTGTATACATGTATTTTGATTCATTTTGTAAAACCTTTAATCTATAGATGTCATTTCTTGTCGATATACTCTGTTCTCGTATTTCTTGTGTTATGTTTGATACCTACAGCTTCTACGTACATATATAGCACGTGTGAATCTTCTTTTGTGCATGTGCATTTAGACTGAGTCTAAGTGTATAGGCACGGAGTATGTGCATCATCGGTTAGGCTTTACTAATCCCTAATCTCCTGGGCTCAGGTTGTGACAAGGTCCTCCTCTTCTTCCAGTCCTCCTCCTTCTCCACGAACTATTAGACATCGAGCTAGGCCCAATTTAAAGAGATTTGCGAAAATGTAGAACCACACGCTATTAAGACAAGAGCGGAGTTAAGTTGTTTATTGACTATTCGTAACATGCGAGTCTATGAAGACATTTTGTCACACCCCAACTCAAGAATTGGAAATCAGAGTGGGCCTTAGGGTGTCCATACATAATCCCATAGCCACCTGTGCCACGCAAAGACATGCATGAATCACTACAAGGGAGATGCCACAGGAATGTGTGAGGAAGTTTCACAAACAAATATATCAAGATTCAATCATAAAGCAGAAGCCTGTGAAATACATCAGTAATGATCATAAGCAACAATAAAACATCATTCATTCATAATTATATATAAAGTCTGTTAATTAACCATCCACCATTATAAGACAACAAAATACTAAAACACAGCTATACAAATCCACACAACATGTTCATCTAACCCTAATTCCAAAATAACCATAAGTCGAAACAGGTCTAATCCTAACAACTCAACAGAAACCCGATGACACTCTATGTAAGACGACTAATAAAATACGTTGTCTTCAGTCCATTGTCTACTCCCCAAGGTACCGTTAGGGTTCCTTCCGGGGGTGGGTCGTCTACTGTATCGGTGTCAGTTCTGTACCCGTAACACCAAGGGTAGCACTGTTAACACGACGATTAAGCAAATATAGATATATATAAGACCATCAAGATGTATCAAATAAATTAGAGAGCATATTGATTAAAAGAGATCAAAATCGTAAGCTAGGCATATTGTGTATGAAGTAAGCATGAATAACGAAGCATGAACAAAGTATCATACAATACTAGTTGGCATCCACGAGACTATGTTCTCTTTAAGGAGAGTGTATAGCATATAGAAGGGAATATTGCTAGGGGATCAATCTAGCTTCCCAATGAGCGCCGACCTTTTCCTTCATAAACTACTGTAGTATGACATAAAAGATATCCAAATTGATCCCATCGAACCTAATAAGGGTACAAACTAAGTTGTGCTGACTTAACATATCAAGACCGTCTCAAATTCATATCAAACATACTTATCATTGATCATAATGATCATCACATACTTGTTCATACTCATTCATACTTATCATAATATTATACATATGGGAGTTTTGGTCTTGAGATCTTATGCAATCATAAGATTTGTAATTAACAAGATAATTGATAGTCGAACAATGCATATTTAAATGAGCTAATAGAGCTCGAATCCTATCAACCTTGGCTACACCCATTTTGGCTCATAGGCACACACTTAGTGGGAGCTTCGGCACCTATTTTTGCCTCAAGATTCGCTAGGAAGGATGGGTACATGATTGGATCATGTTGAGGGCAAGGTTGCTTAACAATATGAATACATTTAGATTGAGTACGTATTAAGGTTATTTATTAGCCATCCCTATGCTAGATTATCTGTGGTTCCGAGGTCATTCATTACGATGTATTCATAAAAGGTCGGGTGTCATTGTATTACCAAAATCTCGGTATTACATTGTGTATACAAAGGACATCTATTCTTATGTCAACACCTATGACATAACATTGGAAATCCATCTGAAAAATCGAAGGAAATGTGTGATAGCTCAACACTTTCCTCCTTATTATTGATTACCGTTGGGCTACTTTAATTGAGGTAAAGGTGTGATATCTAAGGCCTTACAAAGTCTTAGAAATCCCTCATTTCCTAAGTTCACAGTGTTCTTACGACTTAGTTGTGCACAAGTTACGGCTTAGCCTCTTGGCATGGATTTCTTCTTAATTTCATATGCATTTACGGCTTAGCTGTATTTTGGTTTACGGCTTAGCCTTATGATGCCTACGACTAGGCTACAGCTTGGCTACGGCTTAGCCATATCACAATTCACGGCTTAGTCGAGGGTCAGCCGTAGAAGAAAATTGGATTTGGTTGTTCTCAGGAAAGTTAGTCATATAATAACTTACAGCTTGGATACGGGGTAGTTACGGCTTAACCGTAGTTCATTTCATAGCTTGGCCGTAGGTTAACCGTAGTTTAATTATCAAATTTCAGCTCTCTGGATTCCGAGCCGTAGAGCACTTACGGCTTAGCTGTGGTTTCATCATAAGCCTTAGAATTTCTGAAGACTATTCTTGAAGCTCGAGTTCAGTACAGAACTCTTCCAGTTTGGTCCCAATGAGCTTCATTTTGCTCCCAATTATCACAATAAGTCTCACCACGCTCACATATTGTCACAACCCGAGCCCAAGAGATCGAGGGTTAGCAAAAACCTAACCAACGACACACGCACTCCCGTGCATATGCACTTAGACTAGTCTAGATGCACACGCACAAAGGAAAACACACGTGCAACAAGTATGCGGAAGCTACAAGTATCAACATGTGACACGAGACACACAAGAAGCAAAAGGAATGATATCCAAAGACTGACATAAAGGTCTGAACATACAAAATGGGATCCAAGCACGATGTATAGAACATGAGTACAATCAATGACATGAAAAGAAAGCAATATGCATGCATGCGGAAAACAGCCACGCTCTGGTGGAGTGATAACACACACTCCGCAAACTGAAGAGACAGCTGCAAGCTCCCCTACAAACTGACGACGACAGGAACACGGTCGAGGGTACCTGAGCCTGCAACACTAAGGACAACTCATGAATAGGACGATTCAGCAAAGTATAAGCAGTAATAAGTTAACACGTGTGGTCTCCAATAGAATAAAAGACATAAATAATCATAACATGTCAATGTAGTAGTCTAGGTAGTTGTGCATTCAAATTAACATATGCTCCGTGAATCAATGTGTAAGTACATACTAGGTGGCTACTACATACGCCATATGCTCCCAAAGTAGGGATCTTGTAAACGTGCTGAGAACACCATGGGCCAGATGGGTCTCGAGTTCCTGGGTCCGGATTCCCCAAGACATGTCCTTCTGCAGTAAGGCAATACACACTATACCAAAGTCACCCCATCGGGATCCTAAGGCTGAGACTCAGTAGTGCCGGACCATATCGAGTCAATCAATATAAGAACATGCATATCATAACGTGCATAGCTTAACATGTGTATCTTATTAGAATGTGATGTGCATGTCTTGTTAAGCATATATCAAGCAGATGCAAGAGATCATACGAGTGAAACAATCAAATATATCAAATCGAACAACCACATCAAACTGAACAGCTCAAACAACAACATAATGGATAAAGGCATCTCAACTCATGTGATCGAACATGCAAGACCGCTGTTCTACCCAGGATTGACCATGGACAGAGCTAGGAATATCCAATCATGTGCCCCAGCGCAGAACGCGTATAAGAGGGCAAGAACCAAAGTCAATATGCCATGCAATCAGATTATCTTTCAGGAATCACGATCTTTTACTAGCCAATCCTATTCTAGTAATCCAGTGTTTCTAACCGTGCATGATGATGTAGTTTTAAGTTGTCCGATGCACCATTGTCTAGTGTTGCATGGATCCGAAGGTGCATCGAAGTCCCTTAAACCAATACCCATGGGGAGGTGCTAAACAACCGGATAACGTGTATGAATGATTCGCAGCCCTTGAGATCATTCATGTCATACATTCAAACCATTGGGCAAGTCTAAGTGATCTACATTCTATCATGAAGGCCATATCAATCTCTTTCTTACGCCTATCCTTATTCTTCATGTTTCAGGGGGTGACACGGCTTAGTCGTAGGTGAACTTACGGCTTAGCCGTAGCCATCTTACGGCTTAGCCGTAATCTGCACTGCGGCTCCACCGCAGTTCCCTTTACTGCTTATCCGCAATTATGGTTCACCCATAATTTGTTCTACGGCTTAGCCATGTGTTGTTCTATGACTTAGCCGTGGCTGGGCCGTAGAAGGTCTGCCAATTGCTTGCTTTCAGTTAATTTAGAAAAAGGTACCCTGTATTGATCTACGGCTGGGTCACGGCTGAGCTACAGCTTACGCATAACACAATATACGGCTTAGCCATGTCCTGGCCGTAGAGGAAAACTGGGTTTTTCCCTCTCTGGACTTTAAGCCGAAGGTGACTTACGGCTTATCCGTGACACACACGAAGCAGTTTCTAAACTGATACAGAATAACTGAAACATGGCCAAGCTGACAAAATCACATGTAATAGAGGGAAACAAACACAAGATGGGCTATAAACATCCTTTATAAGCAAGAATACTCAACTTAATCACAATCAAACACAAACCCACATGGTTTAGCCAAGTTATGCTTATACTTGCCTCAAATGAGTTCAAACACGATCTTGTTGTCCTTGGGCTCAATTCACACTACCACATGCTTCTAATTGCCATTCATGCAAGGAAAGAAGAAAAGAGAACCGTGTGATCGCGCTTAAAAAATGTATTATGCGTGGAAATGAATTACGGAATCAAGGTCCGACATTCACGCACTTTAAGCGTTAAGAAGAATGGGAAATAATTACAGTTCATCATTAATTTCCCTTTTGTTTACATGGGTTCAAGTGCCCTGACCGCGGGGATGCAGGTTGTTTACATACATTTTGAAAGCTTACAACCCCTCCCTCAAGTCTCAGATGTGATCTCAATTTGGAAAATACAAGAAAATATACATAAGGTGGAAGAAAATGTGGAAAAAGGGGAAAAAATGGGGGGGTGACCGTGACCCGCGGTCACTACCCCATTCCAGTGACCGTGACTCATCCGCGGTCACTAGGGCCTTCCAGTGACCGGGACTCACCCGCGGTCACTAGGGCCTTCCAGTGACCGTGACTCACCCGCGGTCACTGGGGCCTTCCAGTGACCGTGACTCACCCGCGGTCACTGGAACCTGCCAGTGACCGGGGATCACGGTCACTGACAGACAATGGCCCTGTGCCTCCGTTTTTTTGTGCTGTTCGCGCTGGTTCTTTCTTGGAACTTCTTTCAAGTGTTGGAACTCCATTCTCATGACTTTGGAGCGATGGACCACCATCAAGAAGATCACATTTTATCATGGAATCAATTGAAACCGCTGTAACTCATCATTCGTGCTTACGGACTGCATTTTTGTTTCAAGTCCGAAATGGGCAAATTTGAAGCCGGAGTTGTGTCATTTGAACCTATCATTTTCAAGGAACAAAATGAGGCCTAGAGAGGCTTCTTTCACAACTCTTGTAATGGCTAAGAAGCCCTACGAATGAGAGAAACAGAGGTGACAATGTCATCCTCTAAAAAATTGGCGTCGTACGAACATGGTATGGACTTTGGCCATTTCCCTTCCTTCTCTCCTTCTGAATTTTCTTGCTCACCTTTAAAACTAAGAAAAGAAGGTGGGAATGGTTGTGGAAGTGCTGCTGGAGCTTGCTTCTTGTTGCCTTAGGTAGTGACTTTCTTCAATTTCTTCACTTTTCTTCCTTATGTGTGTGTGTCTTTCTTGTTTCTTCAAAATTTTCTCTTTTTATAGACTCCCCAATCAATTTTGTGCAATTTTGGGGAGTTAATAGCAGTTGTGGGGAGTTGGATTTCGAAGAAGAGTGGAGGGAAACCACCCAAAATCGTGGGAAACCTCTTTTGAAGGTCTGTGACCGCAGACTGGGCCACGGACGAGGCCCAATTTCAGGTTTTTCACGTATGTGGCCCATTTTCATCTGTTTTGGGCTCAAACGAAGTCCGATTGCCACCAAACTTGGAGGGATGCTTCTTAACACTATTTTCTATATGTCACAAAAATTTCAGCCCATTTTGACTTCAGGAAGTTGGTCAACTTTTTCATTAATTGGGCCCCGGTCACGGACAAGGCCCACTTTTGGAACATTGCATATGCGGTCTATTTTCCATTGTTTGAGGCCCGAATGATGTCCAATCATCACGAAACTTGGAGAGATGTTGCTTGACACCATCTTAAGTGTTTCATAGAAGTTTCAGCTCTGTTTGACCACCTGAACATGGTCAACTCCTTTTGTTTGTGGGCCCCGGTCACTCCCAAGGCCCATTCTTGGAATTTTGCATATGTGGCTTGTTTCCGCCTGTTCGGGGTCCAAACGACGTCCAATCGCCACGAAACTTGGAGGAACACTTGTTGACACTATTTTGAGTGTGTCACAGAAGTTTCAGCTTTGTTTGACCATCTGAACTTGGTCAACTCTCCAGTTGACTTTTTTATGACAGTGGGCCCTCGTTTCAGCTATTGGAAGCCCAAATGACCCCGGTTTGATTTGAAACTTGGAGGGACTGACGTCAAGAACATCTTGGAGTATTCATCCAAATTTCATGCAGTTTAGATTTGAGGAAGTAGGATTTCAAACAGTAACCTATTCATTGCATGCGTTAGGTCACTATTCACTCCACATTGAGATAGTTAGCCTGTTTTCTATCCGAATAGCCTCCCCTTGACTTGAAACTTTGGGAGAATAACTTGGGGCATTCTTTGAGCATTTGTTCCAAATTTTATCTGCTTTGGCCTTCTGGAAGTAAGCTCTTAGCCGATGACCCCCAAATTCGGGATTACTGTCCTCTAAGCTGACATGTAATGAAATTTAGGCCAAACAGAGTCTTTTCATCTTGAAAATTTGCAAAGTATCTTCTGAGCATGATTGAAGCTTCGTGTCTAAATTTCATTAATTTTGGACATCGGGAAGCAGGACTTTGGTCAGTGACCCCCTGGCTTGGGGGGAACTGACCTCAGGCTGACATGCTTGTGGCTTTTGAGTTCGATGATGTCTGTTCAACCCGAAATTTGAACTTCCTCTGAGAGTTCCAGCTATCTTGATCTTCATGGAATGCCGGTTCTCACAGTGATTCCCCAGGATCTGCAAATAACCTCTGTAGCCTAAATTAAGCTGAGATGAGGTGTCTTCGCTGCAGTATTTGCAATTTTTATAGGTCAACAAGTGCCCCCTCAAGGTGCAATGATTATAGTATAATAATTGTTGTGCCTCGAAATAGCCAATCTGTGGGAATGATGGATGGCTTGATGACAAGACAGTTTGTCAAGGTAGGTTGTAGGCCTAAACTTTGGGATTTGAAAATTTTGATAAAAAACCATGAAGGGTTTGATGACGGAATTTTCAAAAGACGTAAGAAATCTGAATTTATTTGCCCTATTTTCACGAATATCAAAAGTAGCATCTCCGTGGGGACTGTGGGGAACATCCACAAAGCAATCCCTTAGGTATTTAGAAAATTCAGAAGTTTATGAATTTTGTTTGGATTTTGGAAATGAATTTGATTTTCTTTTGACCTATTTTTCACAGATATCCAGAGTGGCGTCTCTGTGGGGATATGGGGAACACCCACAAAAAGAATCCCTAAGGTTTTAAGAAAATCAAAAGTTTTAGTAAAAATGGATTTGGGTTTGGATCTTCATGGATTTTTGGTTCATTTTCAAAGATCAAAGTTTGGGTTTTGACTTGGCTTGACATGATTTAAAATTAGATGCAATTTTGACAAAATGAGATGTAATTTTGAAAGAGATTGGCCTTTATGGGTTTTGATGAAAAACAATTTGAGACATTGGTTTGAAATCAAATTTTAACTCAAAGTTGATTTGGAAAGAGACTCCGTATCTTTTTTTTATATATATATAATTTCCCTCGAAATACCCTAAAAATAGGATTATTTCTGGTGAATTACTCCAAGTGGACCCCTCATAGGGCTTGCAAAAGATCACAGAGATCGTGGTGAAGAAGGAGGAATCCATCAAGACTTGATCTTAGACTCCACTAATTTTAATCATAACCAAATTGTATTTGTGGGAAGGACTTGAGCTCGAGGGGATTCGGCAATGGGCTCCACCAGTTCAAGTTTGCAATGACCGTGGGTAAGGAGGCCAAACAAGTTTTTTTTTTTTTTTTACAGCCATATCCGGTTGAGAAGATCCCTTGTGTCTTAAACTCTATCAGAACTTCTTCATAATCACGGTCAATCCTGACTGTCTAATACTTGTTGCTGTTGTCACAGTGAACATCCACCTGTTTTTGAGTAGTAACACGCACACCACTGAACACGCATCTGACTTTTTGTGATTAGAGCCTCTATGGGAATTATAGAATGCCATTTTCGTGCTTGAACATGAACCTGTTGCTCCCTGAAAAGGTCTTAAGGTGTTTTGAACATCTGTTTGGACCGGGAGCCTCGGTTCTGAGACTTAAGTGTGCCTTTGATGCCAATTCTTGGTCTCAGAACTGAGTATTGCCTTCTCCTTTTGGTCTTATACTAAGGGGAGATGCTGCCGATTTTTTTTTTTTTTTGAGAAGTTCCATATCATCGTTACTGATACCCATCTTTCCTTTCTTTTGATTTGTTTTGCAGATAGAAGGGGTAAAACTCCTGCAACTGCCACTGTCGGGGCACCTAAAAGTCGTGCCAAGGGTAAGACCACAAGAGGGCCTGATCCGAAAGACCCAAATGAAGCATCTGATGTTAACTTGTGGCTCCAGAGAGCTAAGGCTTTGTCATCGAGAAACTGGTATTCGTATTGGTGTAAGCTGGACACGATTGACATTAGTACTGCTATCCCAGCTTATGCAAGCTACAAAGGGCGCATCCTCATGGCAGAAGTGCTAAATGCCAAGGGGCAACTGGAGAAGTTCCTGGACTGAGATTCTCTGCTGCAACTCTCATTTGATGGTTTTGCTTTTTCTGATTAAGCCCTGGAGGCCATGTGTACATTGACTCTACTGTTTGTATTCAAACTTTAAAATGGATATCAATGGAAAATGTTTTTCTTTCTATTTTTGTCATTGGTATGGGTGTTTGGGTTGATTTTTTGTGGAGGTTTGATATGGTTTATGTGGATGGTTTGTTTGGTTTGGTTTTCTCAGACTTGTATGAGGGTGTGATTTGCGATCTTTTGGATCCACAAATCGAAAATAAGGAAGTCATACAGGTGGACGTTATCCGGTGCCCATGTGTCAGGCTTTCTCCAGGGTCCATGACTTGATCCTTTTGGTGTCGAAAGGGGTCAAACAAAGTGGATGTTATCCGGTGCCCATGTGTAAGGCTTTCCCCGGGATCCTTGACTTATTCCTTAAGACAAAGATTTGGTTTTGGTTTTTGTTTCGATTTTGGTTATACAGCGTCTGCAAAAAGACTTGTTCTATATAACCGAAGGTAGTCATATAGGGTCTGCAAAAAGACTTGTTCTATACAACTAAGGATTAGCTATATGGGGTCTACAAAAAGACTTATTCCACATAGCTGAGTTTTGCTATATAGAGTCTGCAAAAAGACTTAATCTATATAGTAGGATGTTACAAGGGGTCTTGTAAGGACATTATCCGAGTAACAAAGGTTTGACTAGAGGGGTCGAAGGACTTGATCCTCGCAGTCAATTTATACAAATCTGAGGGATTTTGGTTACGAGTCATAGGTTGTAAGGCTCGAAACCAAAGGATTGCAATTTTGGTTGGGAGTCATAGGTTGTGAGGCTCGAAACCAGAGGATTTTGATTTTGGTTGGGAGTGAGAATGTACACTGTACATAGTTTAGATACATTGTATATGGTTTGGGTGTACCAATGACATTTAGGTATATATTTTTTGAGAAGTTTTCCATTGATAAACATCATGCATCTGTCTCCTTCGAGTTTGAGGAGTGCGCGTGCACCATTGGAGTAAACCTTGTTGACAATAAAAGGCCCTTCCCATTTGACTTTAAACTTGCCTTTTGACATGTGTGTGGAGAACATCTGCCTTTTAACTGCAAGGACTAGATCTCCCTTCTTGTAAGCTCTGTACTTGACTTTTTTGTTGAAAGATGCAGCCATACGAGCTTGATACAACTCAATACTTTGTTGAGCGGCAAGCCTTTTCTCATCAAGGTTTTCTAGCTCTTGCAATCTGAGTTTGGCGTTCTTTTCTTCAGTATATTTGTTTATCACAGCCACCCGAAAAGAAGGAAGTTAATTTCCAAAGGTATTACAGCTTCACAACCATAGACCAAGGAGTACGGTGTTGATCTGGTAGGACCACGAACTGTAGTTCTGTAAGCCCATAATGCTTCAGGAAGCCTGGTACTCCAACTTTTTTTGTTGTCAGAAACCATTTTCTTCAAAATCTTGCAAATGGTTTTGTTAAAAGCCTCAGCAAGTCCGTTGGCCGCGGGGTTATACGCTGTAGATGGACAACACTGGATTCCGTATTTGTCACAGAATCTGTAAAATTTGACCGGGGCCTTCCAGTGAATTGGTGTTGGAAACCAAATACATTTCATTGGAAATAATATAGTAGTGTAATTTCCTCGTTTTTCTTTTGAGCTGGCAATGCCCCAGAGAGTGATCAAGAGCTTGAATGTAGAGGATGAGAGGTTTGCCTGGAGTTGAGGCTGCAAATGTAGGCAAGTTTGCCCTGCAATCCCTTGAGTTATTTAAGAGTTCTCAGAGAAGGCATCTTCAATATAGCTTTGACTTTGACTGATCTCTTTGAGAGTTAGTTCTGTATCAGTGGCAACTTCAACCAATCGAGCCAAAGACTTAGTTTTATGACTAAGTATGATAGCCTTGATTTCTGGTCGCAAATTAGTTTTGCACATTTCGATCGTTGCCCTTTGAGATGGTTGTTCCAAGCATTTATAGGATAATGCTCTCCATCTATTGATAAAGGCCTGTGCAGTTTCGTTGTCTCCCTGCCTTGTGCTGCTGAGCATAGCAAAGGTGACTGTTTGATCCTCCTCCTGAAAATGGAGTAAGAACTTCTCTTCTGTGATCGGCCATGTCATGAATGAGAGTTCTGGTTACTGCTTGTACCAATCGAAGGCGACTCCTTTCAATGTGCCGACGAATAGTCTTATTTTTAGTGCATCTAACTCTGGCAGGCTTCCTAGGAGTGATTTGAAATGCACAATATGCTGATATGCCGACCCTTTCCCAAGGTATAGTTGGAAAGTCGGAAGTTTATAATCTGGTGGAAATGGAACCAGATCAAATTCCGAGGGATACTTGGGTGTAATACCTTTCTTTTTCATTCTGGTCTCCACTTTTGATTTTGTCAGTATCTCTTCAACTTCTTTGAAGGTCACATGTTTTTCAGGATTTGCATGAAGACCAAGAATTGATGAATGATCACCACCAGTAAAACCTGCAGCTATCACCTTGTCTGTTAGGGACTTGAATTGAGCTGTGAGAAGGTCAATTTTAGTGGCATTCTTCATGATCATTGCTTGTTCTCTTCTGTTGGCAAATGGAGGATTTATTTGAACTTCATCCAGACCACCTAGCTTATCTGTTAAGATTTTCACTTGGCCAGTTAAGTGGTCGATCATAGCTCCTTGTTGTTTGACAACATCACTGACATTGTCATTCTCATTTTCACTAGCATCTTTTTCGTGAGCATCTTTACTGCCACTAGCATCGTCATTTCCATCCTTGCTAGTTCCATTCCCTTCAGCCATAAACACAGTGTAATGACGGGGATAGGATGATGTTAATGCCTGAGGAGTAGATTGACTATCTTTTGTGTCCAAGATAGTGATAGGATCATCGTTAGAATCAGTTTCGACATGACCTTCAGAAGTGCTACTTAAATGAGAGTTTGAATCAGACTCTTGTAATTGAGTCCGAGCCATACTCTGAGTAATTCTTCGAATTGAACCTGGCCCGACCATGCAAGACGAGGTCAAGTCCGGATCATCTTCTTTAACTACCCATTTTTTAGTGATCTTGCACTGTGACAGCTTGTGAGTTTGGTCCTTGTAATGGGCTAAAGCTTTCTTCTTGAGTTGGTTAGCCATCCTGGCTGCTGAGGTCTGATCTTTAAACTTGGCAACCAACGGCCTGGAAGTGCTTGTCACTCGTTCCCAATCCATGGAATCTGAAGTGGGAAGTGAAAGGATGTCAATAGGACCCCCCTTGTTCTTTTTCTTTTGTACTTTCTGCTGTTGGAGCGAATCTTTGAAATGAGCGAGATCGGTCGAATTATTGATGACCAATCGCTCAGCTTGTTTGTTGCCTTCAGCGCCATACGATAAGCCTTGGGGTGAAGATAGCAGAGAAGGTGCCACTATGATAGAAGGTAGATGCCCCCTGCCAAACCTCCGTCCTTCTTTTTGAGTCAGAGGATAGAAAGTATTATCTTCAATTGAGGCCAAGAGTTTGTTCTCAGCCATATTGGATTTTGGAGTGTGTGGTTGAGGTGACCACGTGCTGTATCTGGGGATGGATGCACCCTTTTGGACCTTCTTACGAGTTAGGAATTGCCGAAAGTCCTTTGGTGTTTGCTTGGTAATGACCATGGATTTATGATCCGTGGACCGGACCTGCCTTGCCCCCAGACGAGGCTTGGTGATATGAAGATTGCTGCCTTCTGACTTCAGTTTGTGATTTGGTTCCTTCTGAACCTTGTTGAAAACTCCAAACGGATTCTGGGCATATTTGGAAACCCAAGATTTGGGAGTTTTAGTCTTCTTGATGAATTTAAGGGTCACTGATGACCCATTTGGATCAGCCGAAGTTATAGAGCTTGTTGGAATAAAGAGTCTCTGAAATACTGAGACTCTTGACATAGGGGCAGTAAAGTCCATTCGAGCCTTTTTTTGATGCTCTTACAGTTGGTTTGTTTTGGGTTATGGATATTTTAGAGAGCCTCTCCTTGGCCTCATCAAAAGTTATGATCAGGGAACCCATGATGTCTCTGCAAAAAGTAAGCCCACAGGACTATATTAGTGGTATAACCAACATGGCTGCCTCTTGGGCTAGCCGGAATGGTTTATAGATGCCATCTAGACCAACATGGTTTTGAACCGAAACGGTTAGATATAGGCATAAATCCCATCTCATTATGCTATGCTGACTATTCCTATTGTCAGAATTTCTGCAGCATTTCGGGTTTATCGAGTCAGGCTTAAAAGCATGCTATGCTGACTAGTCCTGGCTACCAAAATTTCAGCAGCATATCTGGACTATCTGTGTCAGACTTATAAGCAAGAGAGGGTTGGATCAATCAAAGGGATAGGGCCCACAGGATCAAGCCTGCACCACTATCACAATGACCACACAAGATCCATCAGTAGTTGACGCCGGACAATGCATAATTACAATGTCGTTGGTCTTATCACTGATTTAATAAACATTTTATATGGGTCAAAAGCCCTTTGAACTGAATCATCACTCTTCTAAAGTGAAAAGGGTGATGATTTGGTCCATGCACATCAAGGTGCGAATTCATTCAATCAAGTTATGCACATCAAAGTGCAAATTCTTCCAATTAAATGGCAAGTGTACGCACATCAAGGTGCCCAATGCCTTCATTTGTATGAACAATTATGCACTTCAAGGTACAAAAGTCCTTTAATGATATTTTCAAACCCATTGCAGACATCAAAGGTCTTGTATAGGTTTAATTGGAGGTTAAATAAGCCTTTGTCATCATAAAAATAGGTAAGTGACCGTGTGCTCCGGTCACAGGCTTTTAGCAGCAGTTTTCAGTGAAACAGCAGCAGTTTCCAGCATAACAGCGGCAGTTTCCAGTGCAATAGCAGCAGTTATAGTGCAATAGCAGCAGTTTCAGTGAAACAGCAGCACTCTCTAACACAACAGCAGCACTTTCAGTGCAATAGCAGCAGTTACAGTGCAATAGCAGCAGTTTTCAGGGCAACAGCAGCACTTTCAGTGCAACAACAGCAGTCACAATGCAACAGCGGCAGTTTTCAGGGCAACAGCAGCAGTTACAGTGCAACAGCGGCACTTTCAGTGCAACAGCAGCAGTCACAGTGCAACAGCGGCATTTTCAGTGCAACAGCAGCAGTTACAGTGCAACAGCGGCAGTTTTCAGGGCAACAGTGGCACTTTTCAGCAATTTTTAGCGCTTTCATGCATTTTTCACCAAATTTGATCACAAATTAGGGCATATAATTTCCCACAGACGGCGCTAATCTTCTGATCGCGCTTAAAAAATGTATTATGCGTGGAAATGAATTACGGAATCAAGGTCCGACATTCACGCACTTTAAGCGTTAAGAAGAATGGGAAATAATTACAGTTCATCATTAATTTCCCTTTTGTTTACATGGGTTCAAGTGCCCTGACCGCGGGGATGCAGGTTGTTTACATACATTTTGAAAGCTTACAACCCCTCCCTCAAGTCTCAGATGTGATCTCAATTTGGAAAATACAAGAAAATATACATAAGGTGGAAGAAAATGTGGAAAAAGGGGAAAAAATGGGGGGGTGACCGTGACCCGCGGTCACTACCCCATTCCAGTGACCGTGACTCATCCGCTGTCACTAGGGCCTTCCAGTGACCGGGACTCACCCGCGGTCACTAGGGCCTTCCAGTGACCGTGACTCACCCGCGGTCACTGGGGCCTTCCAGTGACCGTGACTCACCCGCGGTCACTGGAACCTGCCAGTGACCGGGGATCACGGTCACTGACAGACAATGGCCCTGTGCCTCCGTTTTTTTGTGCTGTTCGCGCTGGTTCTTTCTTGGAACTTCTTTCAAGTGTTGGAACTCCATTCTCATGACTTTGGAGCGATGGACCACCATCAAGAAGATCACATTTTATCATGGAATCAATTGAAACCGCTGTAACTCATCATTCGTGCTTACGGACTGCATTTTTGTTTCAAGTCCGAAATGGGCAAATTTGAAGCCGGAGTTGTGTCATTTGAACCTATCATTTTCAAGGAACAAAATGAGGCCTAAAGAGGCTTCTTTCACAACTCTTGTAATGGCTAAGAAGCCCTACGAATGAGAGAAACAGAGGTGACAATGTCATCCTCTCAAAAATTGGCGTCGTACGAACATGGTATGGACTTTGGCCATTTCCCTTCCTTCTCTCCTTCTGAATTTTCTTGCTCACCTTTAAAACTAAGAAAAGAAGGTGGGAATGGTTGTGGAAGTGCTGCTGGAGCTTGCTTCTTGTTGCCTTAGGTAGTGACTTTCTTCAATTTCTTCACTTTTCTTCCTTATGTGTGTGTGTCTTTCTTGTTTCTTCAAAATTTTCTCTTTTTATAGACTCCCCAATCAATTTTGTGCAGTTTTGGAGAGTTAATAGCAGTTGTGGGGAGTTGGATTTCGAAGAGGAGTGGAGGGAAACCACCCAAAATCGTGGGAAACCTCTTTTGAAGGTCTGTGACCGCAGACTGGGCCACGGACGAGGCCCAATTTCAGGTTTTTCGCGTATGTGGCCCATTTTCATCTGTTTTGGGCTCAAACGAAGTCCGATTGCCACCAAACTTGGAGGGATGCTTCTTAACACCATTTTCTACATGTCATAAAAATTTCAGCCCATTTTTGACTTCAGGAAGTTGGTCAACTTTTTCATTAATTGGGCCCCGGTCACGGACAAGGCCCACTTTTGGAACATTGCATATGCGGTCTATTTTCCATTGTTTGAGGCCCGAATGATGTCCAATCATCACGAAACTTGGAGAGATGTTGCTTGACACCATCTTAAGTGTTTCATAGAAGTTTCAGCTCTGTTTGACCAACTGAACATGGTCAACTCCTTTTGTTTGTGGGCCCCGGTCACTCCCAAGGCCCATTCTTGGAATTTTGCATATGTGGCTTGTTTCTGCCTGTTCGGGGCCCAAACGGTGTCCAATCACTACGAAACTTGGAGGGATACTTCTTGACACTATTTTAAGTGTGTCACAGAAGTTTCAGCTCTGTTTGGCCACGTGAATATGGTCAACTCCTTTTGTTTGTGGGCCCCGGTCACTCCCAAGGCCTATTCTTGGAATTTTGGATATGTGGCTTGTTTCCGCCTGTTCGGGGCCCAAACGGTGTCCAATCACCACGAAACTTGGAGGGATGCTTCTTGACACTATTTTGAGTGTGTCACAGAAGTTTCAGCTCTGTTTGACCATCTGAACATGGTCAACTCCTTTTGTTTGTGGGTCCCGGTCACTCCCAAGGCCCATTCTTGGAATTTTGCATATGTGGCTTGTTTCCGCCTGTTCGGGGCCCAAACGGTGTCCAATCGCCACGAAACTTGGAGGGATGCTTCTTGACACTATTTTGAGTGTGTCACAGAAGTTTCATCTCTGTTTGACTCCCTGAACATGGTCAACTCCTTTTGTTTGTGGGCCCCCGGTCACT
This sequence comes from Sextonia rubra, assembly GCA_037013555.1. NCBI lineage: Eukaryota > Viridiplantae > Streptophyta > Magnoliopsida > Laurales > Lauraceae > Sextonia > Sextonia rubra. The sequence continues at coordinate 4,237,696 of JASUAD010000007.1, forward strand.
CCCAAGGCCCATTCTTGGAATTTTGCATATGTGGCTTGTTTCCGCCTGTTCGGGGCCCAAACGGTGTTCAATCGCCACGAAACTTGGAGGGATGCTTCTTAACACTATTTTGAGTGTGTCACAGAAGTTTCAGCTCTGTTTGACCACCTGAACATGGTCAACTCCTTTTGTTTGTGGGCCCCCGGTCACTCCCAAGGCCCATTCTTGGAATTTTGCATATGTGGCTTGTTTCCACCTGTTCGGGGTCCAAACGACGTCCAATCGCCACGAAACTTGGAGGAACACTTGTTGACACTATTTTGAGTGTGTCACAGAAGTTTTAGTTTTGTTTGACCATCTGAACTTGGTCAACTCTCCAGTTGACTTTTTTATGACAGTGGGCCCTCGTTTCAGCTGTTGGAAGCCCAAATGACCCCGGTTTGATTTGAAACTTGGAGGGACTGACGTCAAGAACATCTTGGAGTATTCATCCAAATTTCATGCAGTTTAGATTTGAGGAAGTAGGATTTCAAACAGTAACCTATTCATTGCATGCGTTAGGTCACTATTCACTCCACATTGAGATAGTTAGCCTGTTTTCTATCCGAATAGCCTCCCCTTGACTTGAAACTTTGGGAGAATAACTTGGGGCATTCTTTGAGCATTTGTTCCAAATTTTATCTGCTTTGGCCTTCTGGAAGTAAGCTCTTAGCCGATGACCCCCAAATTCGGGATTACTGTCCTCTAAGCTGACATGTAATGAAATTTAGGCCAAACAGAGTCTTTTCATCTTGAAAATTTGCAAAGTATCTTCTGAGCATGATTGAAGCTTCGCGTCTAAATTTCATTAATTTTGGACATCGGGAAGCAGGACTTTGGTCAGTGACCCCCTGGCTTGGGGGGAACTGACCTCAGGCTGACATGCTTGTGGCTTTTGAGTTCGATGATGCCTGTTCAACCCGAAATTTGAACTTCCTTTGAGAGTTCCAGCTATCTTGATCTTCATGGAATGCCGGTTCTCACAGTGATTCCCCAGGATCTGCAAATAACCTCTGTAGCCTAAATTAAGCTGAGATGAGGTGTCTTCACTGCAGTATTTGCAATTTTTATAGGTCAACACCGTGAGGAACAGTACCAAGCGATCATGAGAACAAGAGGAAGAAGGAAGAAAAGAAGCACAGAAAGAAACTCAAGCTCGCCTCTAATCACCCGAGGGATGCTCAAACGTGGACATGCACAACTTCCTTCCCCAACTAGAGCAACGAAAAGGAAAGAGGAACAAGCAGCAGAAGAAGACTCCTGAGAGAGAGAGAGAGAGAGAAACAGAACAGTGAGAGAGAAGGAGAAGAAAAAAAGGTCGGTGGCTTATAAAGGTAAACATAAAGCCAATTTGCAATAAAGTCCAATCGTTCCAATTTAATTCCAGTTCGAGTCAATTGCGGGTCTAACGGAAACAAGTAACATATTTGGCAAATGACATAGTTACGAGAATCGATAAGCATAATAAAAGACACACGTTAATACCAAGATGATGCATAAAGGACGACATCGAACAAAATCCAATATTACGAAAAAGGGCTTATGTCTACCTAAACCAGGTCAAACTCAACCCAACTACCTATTCATAACCCAAAACCAACAAAAAATAAGAACAAAACACAACTAGCAACCAAATCATCAGGAATTAGCCGCTAATCTGGATCAAATCGGGTCGGGGTGTTACACATATCATTAATATTGCATACTTATATTCATTATCACCTAATTCAACATATGAAGGTACTCAATTAAGGGTGAATGAGCTGTAAATTTGCAATTAGAGTAATTACTTCAAGAATCAATGAATTTTGTCATGCATGACAGTAATATAGACTCTTATACTTACCTTATACCAGTGCTTGACTCAAACCAACCTCTCTCTTGGTGTGGGGTGGAGAAAACCTCAATGAAGGAATTCTTATAACATGCGAATACACGCAATGGGTGAATCTTGTGTAAGTTGCATGCATGTCATCAAATTGAGTCTCCTTGACTTTATTGGATTTAAAGAAATGAAATGGTATTAGAGTTCTTACCTTAGGGAGCTATAGAGAAGATGAGGAGTTGAACTATGAGTTTCAAAGGAAGAAGATGAATGAGAGGATGAAGAAAGAGGTGGATAGATCCTATTCCTCCAACATGCAAGGCTTCAAAAGCTGAATTTGGTAAAAAAGAGAGCTAGTGGGGAAGGAAGAAAATGGAGCTCCAACACTAAGAGTAGAGGGAAAATGAAGAGGAGACTTTGGTTCCCTTTTTTCAACTTAAATTTTCTGGACTATGCATGCAAGTCCACTGGTTTTGGGAAAATTCCAGTTTGAGTCAAATGGCTTCAATTGGGCCAAGATGGGTTCAAATTAAGTTGGGCTAAATATGGAAGATTGTCCATAAGATGAAAGACATATGATCCAACTAATGTGGTGTTAAGATGATACAAACCATGTGACTCTAAATTATAAGAAGGTCTTCAACTACTTAAGTAAAGTTCGAACCTAAGCAAACTACCTATCCATGAACCAAACCCAAGGGAATTTGAGTTAAATTTGTCTGAAAGAATATTAATTAGCACAAAACAAGGTTAATTATCAAACATCAAGATTAGTTTGGGTTAGGACCTTACACATTTTTAGTGACGTTTCATGGAAGGATGACCAACAAATCACCTTGAGGAAGCCGGATTACATCTTCAATGATAGCGACGAATCTCAATATGACTAGAGCGTTGAGATCCTAGTCTATTGGAATTTTAACAAAGATGGTGTGCAGGTTGACGATGGTGTGCATGTTGACCTTTCCATTGAGCATTAGTACAAGAGGCAGTTATTGAAACTACCTGCCTCCGTTCCTTCACGGTGCGATGACTTAAAGTGGGGGAAGTTCATGCCCCACTACAAAAGGGGGTGTTTTTTTAGCAAGTCTCCTTTCTATGCTGAAGGAGAGGGGTAGTGCATTGATACGTTGGTGCCCAATCATGCAACCTTACCAGTTTGAAGCCATATCTCTTATAACACTCCGACCCAGCTTGACCTCGTTTAGCGCCTAATTACTGTTGATTTTCGTTGTTAATTGTGTTTTGCTTTTGTTTGGATTCATTGCAGGTCATGGATAGGTAGTTGGGTTGATTTTGACCTGGATTAGGGAGACCAAGCCCTTTTTGGTAATTTTAGCTTTTCTTCAGCATGGTCATTTTTGCATAATCTTAATGTCAACAAGTGTCTTTCGTTGAGCTCGTTCACTTTCGTAACTACGTCGTTTGCAACCGATGTCGTATGATTCCACTGGACCCAGATTTGACTCAAACTGGAAATTTATTTATGACTTGGACTTCATTGCAAATTGGACATTCACTTACCTTATATAAGCTCCACTTCATCGACGCAAACTCTCTCTCTCACTCTCTTCTCTCACTGTTCACGTGGAGTTCTCTCTCTCCCTCCTGAGTTTCCTTCTCCATCGATCAAGCCAAATTGAGGGAATTTGATGTGTTATTCACTGGTGTTTGGATTGAGGTGAGTTAGGGGTCTTCTCCATCTCCCCCATCTTCTTCTTCTTCTTCTTCTTGTTTCCATGATTCCATGATGTTGCCCTTGATGTTTCTTTCTCTTCCTCATGCATGCATGCTAGCAATAATTGGTGTTTGGTTGTGAATGAGCCAAGGACAGCAAGTGGTGTAATTGAACTCAATTAAGGCAGGTATAACCATAATCTGTAACAACCCATGTTGGTATTTGTTTGATTTTGTTTACTTCACGTGAGTTTGTAGGGAAAACATGTTTACAGCCCAATTTGCTAGTATTCTCCCTTTCTCTGTTGGAAATGTGCATATCTGATGTCTTTACAGGTTTTCTGTAGTTGATTCAAAATTCAACCCCGTGCATGTACGGCTAAGCCGTAAGTCACATACGGCTTAAAGTCCAGAGAGGGAATAAAACTAGTTTTCTTCTACGGCCAAGACACGCCTAAGCTGTATATTGCCCTACGGCTAAGCCGTATCTCAGCCGTAACCCAGCCGTAGATCAGTACAGGATGTCCCTTTTCTGGATTAACTGAAGGCAAGCAATTGACAGACCTTCTACGGCCCAGTCACGGCTAAGCCGTAGAATAAAATACGGGTGAACCATAATTGCGGATGAACAGTAGAGGGAACCGCGGTGGAGCCGCAGTGCATATTACGGCTAAGCCGTAAGATGCCTACGGCTAAGCCGTATGTTCACCTACAGCTAAGCCGTGCTACCCCTGGAAAATGAATAACAAGGATAGGCATAAGGAAAAGACCGATATGGCCTTCATAATAGAATGTAGGCACCTTTGACTGGCCCAACGGGACATGATAAAACACGTGAATGATCTCGAGGGCTGTGAATCATTCATGTTCGTTATCCAGTTGTTAAGCACCTCCCCATGGGTGTTGGTTTAAGGGACTTCGGTGCACCAGCTGATTCCATGCGACACTAGACAACGGTGCATCGAATAACTTAAAACTACATCATCATGCACGGTTAGAAACACTGGATAAATAGATTAGCATTGGTTAATAAATGACTTGATGCGCTATGCTAACAGTTGCTTGCATGACATGTTGTCTATCGATCATTGATCTCCACTCTCTAGCATGATTACTTGTTTCAGTTACTTTCACATGGTTAACTATGTCTCTATGGTTTCTTTACCTTGAGTATGCATGTATGATTCACGTACGCACGATATGCTTGTCACGATCTACTCAGGGTTTTCATGATTGACTCTGTATGGTCAGGCACTACTTAGCTTCAGCCTTAGGATCCCAACGGGGTGAATTTGGTGTAGCTTTAATGGCCTTGCTGTAGTAAGGAAACGTCTTGGGGAACTGAATCCCAGGAAACCCGAGACCCATATGTACCCTGGCCCGGACAATGGTGTTCTCTGCACGATATAAGATCCCTCTTTTGGGAGCATATGGCAATGTAGTCGCCAACTAGTTATGTACACAGCATGTATTCATTGATTCGCATGGCATATTTCTTTCTTGCACGATAGCTTAGTACACGAATGTGACCTATTTTGATTTACATGATGTTCTTTATTCTATTAGACACAGCATGCGTTAACTGTTATGGTTTATACTTTGCTAAATCGTCGTATTCACGAGTTGTTTATGGTGTTGCAGGCTCAGATACCCCTTTCGACCCCTCGTCGGTCGGCTAGACTCTAGTTGAGACCCCCGGGGCCCCATCAGGCCTAGAGGAGTCGATGTGAGCACTCCACCGGAGAGAGCCTTGGACATGCATGGCATAGGAGTCTTCTTTTGAGTTTTGTCACGCTTGTATGCGTTATGATTGTATATGTTTATGTTGATCATTTTGTAAAACCTTTCTATATATGTCAGTTCTGTCTTCATATTCTCTTCTTGCATTGTTTAGTTTGATGTTTTTGATATCTACAGCTTCCACGTACATGTTTGGCACGTGTGAAACTTCCCTCGTGCATGTGCATTTAGACCAAGTCTACATGTACAGACATGGGAGTACGTATGTCATTAGTTTAGCTTTTGCTAACCCCCGGACTCCTGGGCCTGGGTTGTGACATCTCTCAGCTTCGCATTGTTGGCTTAGGAGTTCTAGCAAATGACTGCAGTGGCTGGATAAAGCAACAGGTCCCATAAGGGGGGTTTGTCCCCTCTGAAGCTTGCAGACATGGACCGATGTGGTCCTTGAAAAGTCTGAAGGCTTGCTTAAGAGGGTTGGTATTTATAAAGCTGTTTTCATCACCAGGGACTGGGTCCCTCAAGATAACAAGGAGGTGTGTTGAGCTATCGTCGAGAGCTTTTACCTGCCTGCCAGCATCCTCATCACCCTTGATGCTAAGTTAGGGTTGTTTTTGCAAGAGATACAAGAAATTTTTGAACTGTTGATCTTAGGTTAGTATAAGGAGACCGTTCTTTACAATAGTTCTTTGTGAGCATGAAGTGACGAGTTCAAGGCTGTGTATTTTCAATTGTTTGCCTTATATAAAATGTCACGCGATAATCACTCGAAGGTGAAGACCACTGTTTATGTGGTGAACGTTTATAAAGAGGATGTCCCCTTGTTTGTAAATCAAGATGTGTTCAAGCAGAAAGTCATTAATCCCGGTGAGACCTCTGAGGATCATGAGATTGAGGATATGGTTAACAACTCAGACTTCAGGGCAGTCAACTATGTAAGTTATCTTTTCATATCAAAAATTAATGAAAAAAATATTGATCAAAGAGGAAAAATTTGCATACAGTTTTCATCAATCTAGAAAAGGCTTATAACAGAGTACCGAAATATTTAATGTGGGTGGTAAAGAAAAAGAATATTCTAAGAGGTTATATTGAAAATTTTGCAAACATGTATAAAAGAACGGTAACAAGTATGAAAACTATTTGGGGCGAGACAAGTGTGTTCCCAGTGATTATACAATTGGATCAGAGGTCAACCTTAAACCCTTATATCTTTGTATTGATCATAGATGAGTTAACTACTCATATTCAAAAGGAAGTACCTTGGTGTACATTATTTACAAATGTATAGTGTTGCTGTATGAGACAAGAGATGTTGTAAATACAAAACTCCAGAGATGGCAGGAGGCTTTAGAATCCAAATTTTTTAAAACAAATCATACAAAGTCAGAATATATGGTTTGTAACTTCGGTAGGCATATATAAAAAGCTGAAACTACTATGAGAATTGAAGCCTAAGATGACCGAATAAAGATTCTTTCTAATACTTTGGCTAGATAATTATTAGGATAAGGAAGATTGGTGAAGATGTTAAACATAGAATAAAAGAGAGATAGTTAAAGTGAAGACTTACTTTTGGAGTCCTTTGTGAGAGATGAATGTCAATAAAGCTGAAGGAAAAATTTACAGGAAGTGATTAGACCAATTATGACCTATGTGGAAAAATGTTGGCCAATTAAGAAGAAACATATATATCAAGTGGATATAGGAGAGATGAGAACATTAAAGTGGATGTGTGGTAAAACTAGGAAAGATAAAATTAAAAATGCTTACTTTCGAGAGCATTTAGGGATAGCATCAATAAGAGATAAGATTAGATAAACCTATTTGAGATGGTTTGAGTATGTTGAACGCATGCCAGTAAGCATGTTGAACGCATGCCGGTAATAACACTGTGAGAAAACATTTGGCTATATAAGTTATTGGTCCACCAAGGAGAAGGGGAAGGGCAAAGAAGACATGAATGAAGTTAATAAAATCAAATCTAAAAAAATGGCTCGGAATAGGTTGGAATGGAAAAACATAATTCATGTAATCGACCCAACATATTTAGGACAAGGCTTTTAATGATGATGATGATGTAGAAAGAGTACATTCAAAATGAGGATATTATTAGATATTATAGAAAATATAAATCAATCTAACATGATAAATAAACTTAATGAATGCTTGGGGATATTGGTGAATGAGATTAAACAAAAACAAAAAATTTGAACTTGCGAATAATGTTGGGCACATGTATGGACACTAAATCCCAAGTTCACAAAGTGTAATGTCTCAAACTCGTGAGTGTTGGTCATGTCTTGAACTCACAAGAGACAAAGTGAAGGACAATTTGGTACAGAAATAAAAAAAAAAGAGAGATTTAATATATAAGATGCTTTAGAAATCATATGTATTTGAGAATGTTTTTGAAGATATAGGGATATTTGAGGCTTTAGAAATTATATGTATTTGAGAATGCTTTTGAAGATATAGGGATATTTGAGGCTTCTTTTCATAAAAAAACTACTAGGATTAATAATTTTTTAGTTAAAATTTGAAATAAGTATGAATTACATTTTGATTAATTCAAGTTTTCTATTTTATTATATCGCTTTTCTATAAGTAGGGGTACTCTTGTTGATGATAATATAGTCACATTATTGCAGTGTACATGTAGAGACATAAGTGAGTTTCTATTGACCATATGGTTATGTCAACAGTTAACTTTAAATACTTGTTTATTTGCATTGATTTTGAACCAATTAACAATTGATATTCAAGAAGTACCTTAAAGTATCTTGCTTATGGATGATATAGTGTTGGTTAATAGATCATGAAGTGACGCAAATGAAAACATTGAGAGACGACGAGAAATTATAAGATTAGAAGGATTTAAAATAAGTTGTATAAATATATAATATATAAATTGCAATTCTAGGGTTCTAGGAAGTCCACCCTGCCATATTTAAGTGAGGCTTAAAGGAGATCCTCTGCATTGTTAGAGGGAGGAAACTTTCTTCCTCATTGGGGAATACCTTGTTTCTATGGTAGAAGTAGATCCAGCCATCCCTAGGAAGGACTATCTTCTCTTTTGAAGGGTTAAGGTGGTTAGATGACATGTGCTTGCCCATAGAATTGAAATTGTAAACATGTTAGAGAGAGAGGAAGGAGAGCAGGACGCCAGTGATTCTAAGACTAGAAGAAAGATCAAGGAGTGTAGATTCCTTGAAGATAACCTCTTAAAAGAAGACAACGACAAAAGCTTGAGTTGGGCAGGGTCAGACAAAAAAGATGATGACATCACATATGATGATCAAATTCAAATTTGGAATTTTCCCCTTCCAGCAGGTTCAAAGTGACAAAGATGTGAATCGGGATGTTCTCCCTTTGAACTGAGCCTCATTGATGGAGATCAAGCCAAATATTAGCATGGGCCCTATGTTGGATCATGGGCTCAAGGTTGGACTCAAGCCTAGACTTTTACTTAATAGTATCTCAGCCCCTTCCAAAGGTCAACAGTTTTGCAAAATTTTTAGGGCCAGCGAAGGAGTTTCCGCTTTGAAACACCTTGATCAAGTTGATTGACTATGTTGCTCATCCATATACGCAAAAGCTACTGCCCCTAGAGTTGTTGTTACACCCACCGTCTCTACATCATAGAAACAAAGGAAGGAAGGGAGGACACCGGATCTACTGTTATGATAAAGAGGAATTAGAAAGAACAAGGAAAAGGGGATATTACAATCTCCTATCGTGATGCCAAAATCCCTTATCAAGACACAGTCGCCGCTGCCCTTTGCTGTGAAGTCGCTATCACTTGTTGTAACGCCTTGTGACCATGGTGATGTCAATTGGAGTCTGGCGAACATGGTTACACTAGACTTTGTTCTGATAGCTTCTTTCCCCATTGATAATCAAGTCCACTCTCCTCATACTCTTACAGAGACAACATCTACACCTTTTGGGTCTCTTATGATTCAAATCTCTACTAAGAGGTGGGTCTCTATCACTAAGAGTGCTGGCCCAGGTAAAATAAGCATGCTACTATGGAAAATTGATTGGAACGTAGACTTCCTACATTCTTCTAGTCCAGACATGGTCTCTATTCCAACACCAACTTAGGAGAACAGAACTAACAGCAAGGAAGTTTTCGTTAATGGTTTGGAGGATCAGAGAGACCATAGAGACCAAGATAACTTTCTTGCAAACAATATGAAGATATTGGATGTAAGGTCCAAATCTGAACTAATTATGATTTACTATAACTAGTCTTGTTTTACCTTAATTAATACAAAATCTAAAATAATTCAACCCAAAACACCTTGGTTTAGGTCTTAGATATGTAGTTGGGTTAGCTTCGAACCTTACTTAGGTAGTTAAGGACCTTCTTGTAATTTAGAATTGTATTGTTTTGCATCATATTAACATCATGTATATTTAATTATATGGGTCATATTTTATGTTTGACCCAGCTCAATCCAGATCAATCTTGGGCCAACTAGAGTCCAATTGTCTCAAACTACAATTCTCTCAAAATCGGTGGACTTGCTTGCAATTCCCAGGAGACTTTGATTTAAAACCAACTAAATCACCTCATTCCCTTTTCATTCTCTAATCCCTTGCTGGAGCCTTCCTTTTCTCTTATTCTCCTCTTAAAGTTTGGGGCTAGACTCCAGATCTTAGAGTTGTGCATGCAAAAGTTAAAGTTCTCATCTTCTTCTTCATCACTTCCTTGCTCATTTTCTTCAATTGAAACCTCAAATTGCATCTTTTCATCTTCTTTACAGCTCCAAAAGGTAAGGAGAACTTCCTGCTCACCTCCATGGATTTCTTTAAGATCAACAGAGTCAAGAAGACTCAATTTTGCAACATGCACGCATCTCATAACTATTTTATCAAATGCAAGTTGTAGGTTGTCTTCTATTGAGGCTCTCTCCACCATTGAACCAAAAGATAAGCTTGATTTAAGTAAAACACTAAGTTAAGGCAAGTATAAATGTATATTATTATTGCATATATGCTTGATTTCCTTGGTTCTTTAATAAATCTCAAGTATGACCTCCATTACAGCTTCAATGCCTAACTTACACATTAAAGAAGAAGTCTTAGACTAATTTGGTAATAACGATGGGAATAGAGTTTACAAATGGAGAGAATGGTTAATTATGTGATTGATTATACTTACAATTGATATTAGGTATAGGGAGGCTAAGAGAGAAGGAGAAGAATCAATTTAAACTGATTCTGCTCAGAGGCAAAAGGCTCCAGGGCTAGTCGATCGGACAAGGGTCCGATCAATCAGATTCCAATTCTGGGAGGTGTTCGATCGATCAGACACCTACTTGATCAATTGGGTAACTGAATTTTGGTTTAGAATTTTATTTAAAGGCTTGGTCTTCATGAATGACCATGGACCTTCCATAATCCATTGTGAGGCAAAAGAAGAGGCCACTCTTTTGATCTTTTGGTAGGGCCGAAGTGTGCTAATATTAATCATTAGATCATAAAAATTTCCTACAACTATAAAAATATCCAAAATTGTCGGAACATGGGACCTTACCGAAGCTTCGGCAAGTTTTAATATGTATGAAAAAATAAATATTACTTTAGACTACTTTATTGGATAAAGAATGCTGAATCGTATTCTTTTTTACTTTTTTAGTATTTTAAGGCTCAAAATACTCTCCGGAACTCACTCATGATGCTTTGTGAGTCCAGATCTATATGAACACGAATCTTTTATGGAAATGGGAACTATTTTGTGAAATGTTTGGGGGATCTTGTTTAGAGTCATTGGTGAGCAATGTACCCCCAAGTTTAGTAAACTTTTATTTTATTTCTTTAAAAATGGAGATTTAATTAGGAGTTGTCCTAGCTTTATTTTAGGACCTTAGAGATATGTTTTAAGCCAATCTTACCTTAGAACCTTAAGTATAATCAAAGATCATGTAGAGCCTTAGAAATAGTACATTTACCTCAAACAAATTAGTCTAACAGTAATTAAATACTAAGAAGGATGAGTATAGAACTATCACTCATTCCCTCCCGATTTTTCAGTCATTTCTCGACATCACATCATGGGTGTTGGCATAAAAAATAGTGTCCATTACTTATACAATATAACGTTAAGATTTTGGTAACACATTGATACTAGACGTTTTATGAATACGCTGTTTTGAATGACTAAAGAAACATTGATTATCTTAATTAGGGTTGGCTGGTAAATATTCTTATTAACTACTCAATTCAAATGCATTCATATTGTTTGAATAAACCTTGTCCTTAATATGATTAAATCATGTACTATTCCTTTTAGTAAACCTTGAGGCAAAATTGGAGGCGGAGCTTCTACTGAGCGTAGGCCCGTGAGCCAAAATAGGGGTAACTAAGGTTGAGAGGGTTCAAGCACTGTTCGCTCACTTAAGTATGCATTATTTGATTATTAGTTACTTTATTCAATTCCTAATTTATGACTGTATACAATCTCAAGACCAATATATGCTTCTATATAAGAATAAGACGATTGCTACGTACGACAATAGTGGAAATTATGAATTTCAATCCGTCTTGAAACATTGAATCGACACCATTTAGCTTGTACCCATAGGAGGTTCGACGGGACCAAACAAGGGTACTCATTATATTACCTACTACAGTAGTTATATAAAGAGTAGGTCAGCCCTCTTAGGATATCTAGACGGATCTTGGGCAGACCGCTAGTGATTTCCCACCATATGATATGCTCTTTCTCCAGAGAGAAGATAGATATGTAGATGCCAATTAGTATGTTATTGTATTTCCATATATGATTCTCTATTCATGTTTATTCACGTGTACAATATACCTAACTTTCGTTATTGCTCTTTTTAAATCAATATGTTTTCTAATTCAATTTATACATTATTATAGTCTTATGTACTCTTATATTTGCTTAATTGTCATATTAATAGTCCTACCTTTTATATTACAGGTACAGAATCCATTGCCGACTCAGTAATCAACTCTGCTCCGGAGGGAACTACAGCCATTTCTCAGGGTATAGATGAGCAAAATGAAGATGATGTATATTACTAGTCATCCCACGTAAAGCATCATGGGTTTCATCTTTTAGGTTTGTGTAGGTTATAGTCATGTTTGATTTGTATCTAGATTATGCCATCATTATCATGCAGTTTTTGGAGTCATCGAATGGGGGACATGTTATTTTGAGATTTGTATGTATCTATTTATCTTTTGTATATCATGTGCATATGCATGGGTTATTTAGGAACTTTGGTATATTAATGAATGATGCTTTATTAGTGTCTATGATCATTACAAGTATACTTCGCAGGTTTTCTCTTTGTTATTAAAATGATCGTTATGTGTTTATGGATCTTTCTCATACATACCTATGGAATCACCCTTGTGGCAGTTCGTACGTATCTTAACATAGTATGGATTACCAGGGGTTAAATGTGCAGCACCTCTAGATCCACATTAATCCCCAATTCTCGGATTCGGAGTGTGATATTTGGAGGGTCTAAATCTATAGAGTGGCTACAAACGCAGATTATGGTCTGTGGGAAGGAGTGGGTATATCTGTTAGTGACAATAAAAGTGATTGGGAACCCCTAATAAAATTTGCTGAGGCTTGTGAGGCTCATAACATTGCCGATAGGATGGAGGGAATCCAAAAACAGAAAATCATTAGAGAATTACAAAGTCTGAAGTCTTCAGTAAACTATGAAAGGAAACGAAACAAAGGGGAGTTTAACAATAGTCTTTAGAGTTCAAAGTTGAAAGGAAATGGTCGAGAATGAAGATTTTATCATAGAATGTTAGGGGTCCGGCCAGTAAAGAGCGAAGATCTATTGTCAAGTAGGTAATCTGTTTGTAGAAAGTTGTTGTGGTTCTCATTCAGGAATCTAAAATTAGTTCGGGGAGAGGATATCATTATGAAGGATGTTTGGGGAGGCCCCTTTGTTGAATGGATTATTCTGAATTCAATGGGATCATCTGGAAGCATTTTAGTTATGTGGGATTCTCACCAAGTTTGCTATAAAGATCAATGGGTGGGAGAATTTTCTATTTCTGTAGTGTTTGAGGATTTGAAAACTCACATAGACTGCATGATATCAGTTGTCTATGGTCCTAATGTCAGTAAAAAAAAAAAAAGAAGCAAAATTCTTGATAGAGTTAAATGCAATGAAAGCTAGATGGTCTGCTCCTCGGTGCATTGGGGGGAGATTTTAATGTAATCAAATTTCTACAAGAAAAACTTGGAGGATACAAATAACTACTGATATGTGCAGGTTCTCTGAGTAGATAAACAGTCGTGGCCTATTGGGTTTGCATTTGAATGGGGTTTTTTTTTTCACATGGTCAAACCATCAAACTCCTCCTATTATGTCCCATCTAGATAGATTTTTAATCTCCTAGGAATGGGCTAACCTTTATCCTCAATCTATTTGAGTTGCGTTGTCGAAACCTACATTGGATCATTGCCTTAATTTTTTAGATTCAAGATCAGAGTCTTGGGGCCCTAAACCTTTTCTTTTCGAACTTATGTTGTTGGAGGAGAAAGTTTTCAAAGATCTCATTACATCATGGTTGTTTGAAAATAAAATGCAAGGATGGGTTAGGTACATAATAGCATCTAAGCTAAAGAGTTTAAAAGCCAATATCAAAGTTTAGGCCAAAGCGAATTTTGGCAGCGTGGAAGACTCATTGGCAGAGATGTTGAGTTCTATCAAGGAGTTTGATTCCAACAAGGAAGTTGGGGATCTTTTTGAAGTTGGGATATCTTTTTAGCAGGACCTAAAAGACAAATTCCTTCGTAAGGCTAAGGAAGAGAAAAATTAAATAGAGACAAAGATTGAGACAAATTTGGGTTAAGGCAACATGAATACAAATATCTTCCATAGATTTGCTTCTTTCAAAAACTGTGCAAATAGTATTTCAATTCTACTAGATGGGGACAGGAGGTTTGAAAACAAGGGGGAAATCAATTGATCATGTGGTGGGCTTTTATAGTAATCTCTTCTCCAAAGAAGAGTAGGGTAGGACTAGTCTTAACGACTTAGAGTTCTCAATTTTGGATGCTAGTACTATAGATTAGTTAGAAAAAGGTTTTGAAGAAAAGGAGGTTAAAGAGGTGAAAAATGACTGTGAGGGCGAGAAAGCACCTGGGCTTGATGGTTTTCCTTTAGCTTTCTTCCAATTATTTTAGGAATACATTAATGAGGATGTTATGGATTTCAAGAGGGAGTTTCACGAAAGAGGCAAACTTTCAAAGCATATAGGTGCATCATTCATTACCTTTATTGCTAAGAAAGCTAGAGTTGAAACCATTAAAGACTATCGACCAATTAGTCTTATCGGATCCATTTACAAAATTCTAGGTAAGGTCCTTGTGAGTAGATTCAGAAAAGTTCTCCCCACTCTCAAGGTTCTTTTATTCATGGTCGTCAAATATTAGATAGTGTTGTCATTGCTAATGAATGCATTCACCCAAGATTCAGAGAAAACAAAAACCTGGCATTATCTGCAATTAGATTTAGAGAAAGCATATGATAAGGTGGAAGGCGAGTTTTTGCAATACATGATGAGAATAATGGGCTTTGGTGGTAAATGGAGAGGGTGGATTTCTGAATGTTTGAGCTCAACCACTTTTTCAATCCTTATTAATGGATCTCCTTTTAGATGATTTTTCTCTACTTCGAGAGACCTCTGTTAGGGGGGCCCTCTTTCTCCTTTGTTATTTGCATAGTGAGTGAAGCTTTGAGTAGAATGCTACATTCAGCGGGTAGAACTAACCTTATCACAGGTTTTTGGCCTATTAAAGGTGTTCAAGAAATTTCCCATCTCTAATTTGTTGACGATACCCTCCTCTCCTGCAATGTGAGTGAGACTTACATTTGTAACATTAAGGCTATTCTATTATGCTGTGAAGTAGTTTTTGGTATGTGGGTTAATTTTCCTTTTAAGAGTGAGATGATTAGTGTGAGAGTTAATGAAGATCATCTAGTTTCCTTGGCTAATCTCTTTGGTTGCAAAGCCGGATCCCTCCCTTTTACTTACTTGAGCCTTCTATTTTGCTATGGTGCAGCTGCAAATTCGTTTTGGTACATGGTCATTGACAGGATGGAGAAAAGGCTTTCAATATGGAAGACTAACTATCTTTCTATGGGCGGTAGAATTACTTTGATTAAAGTGGCTTTGGCTAACCTTTCGATTTACTTCATGTCGTTGTTCAAGTGCCCCATTCATGTTATAAAACAGAGAAAAGCTACAAAGGGATTTTCTTTGGAATGGGAAAGAGAAGAATAAATCCCATTTGATAAAGTGGTCACAAGTCTACAAGACAAAAAAAAAAAGGATGGTATGGGGATTACACCATTGAAAGAGATGAATTTGGCTGTTCTAGGAAAGTGGCTATGGAGAATTGGATATAACTCTTGCAGTTTGTGGAAGCAAGTAATAATTTGAAAATATAATATCTCTAGAGAGGGTTAGCTTCCTCGAGATTGTCTTCCTTGCTACTCCGCTTTATGGAGAGGAATCCTTATTGCTAAGGAGATATTCTTCAGGCATGTTAGATCTCGGGTGGATCAAGGAGATAAAATCTACTTTTGGACTGACTCATGGGTGGGAGATAGTTCCCCAGCATCTACTTTCCATGATTTGTTCAACTGTGCTACAAATCAGGAAGCCAGAGTTAAGGATTATATGGTGAAAAGAGGTGACAACATTGTTTGGGGGCCTACTTTTAGAAGAAATTTAAATAATGTAAAGGAAACCTAGTTTTGGTCATTGTTGGCTATGATTGGCAAGGTTTTGATTCCTATGGATGGGAAAGATAGAAAATTTGGATGCCCACTACAGATGGTAGGTTCTCGGTTGCATTTTTTTTAATTCAATGTTCATCAACGTAATGGGCACGGATATCAATTGGGCTAACTTCTAGATTATGAAAACTCCTCGAGGGTGGTGGCTTTTGGGTGGACTACTTTGATTGGAGCCATTCTAACAATAGACAACCTTAGAGGACAATGTTTGGTCATTATCAATTCATGCCCTATGTGCTTAACGGATGTGGAATTTATTGTCTATTTGTTGGTTAGTTGTTCTATAGCTCAGCACCTTTTGAGGTTCGTATTCAAATGGTTCCATCTCTTTACACCCTTGCCCCGGTCCCTTCCATCCTTATTTCAGTTTTGGAGGTTAGGAGTGGGCCCCAAAAGGGGTAGGGCAATGTGGGACGTCTCTTTCCTAGCGATCATTTGGTCCATTTGGAAAGAGAGGAATTTAAGGTGTTTTGAAGGTAAATCTTCTCATGTAAGCACATTAGAGGAAAAGGTAAAATATTTAGTGGCTATTTTGGGGTTTCTTCTATTCCTCTCTTGAAAGGCATTTTCATTAATTACATTATTCATAATTGGAAGGAAGTAGCTCTCTCTAATACTAACCAATTTCGAGTATCTCCTAGATGATCCCCTCCCCCTCCAGGTGTTCTCAAGCTTAACTTTGATGACAGTACTCATGGAAACCCCGGTCTTGCTAGTTTTGGGGGTCATTCGTGACTCAGAAGGAACTATTCTACTACCCAACTTTAAGCTCGGTTAGTTTTTGCTCAAGCAATAAAGCAGAATTATTGACTCTTAAAACCGGCATTCATGAAGTGCTTAATCTAAAGCCACAATGTCTATTTGTTAAAGGAGACTCTTATTGCATCATTCAATGGGTGACTCAATCTGTAAATCCGCCTTGGTACCTAGCAGATATCATTTATTAGCTGATCCAGTGTTCACAGGAGCTAAATATATCTTTCCTCCATATTAAAACACTCCACCAATCAAGATGCAAATAAGCTAGCTAAAGAGGGAGTTCTTAAAAATGCCTTATCTGTGCTTGTGTAATTTCTGCTTCATAGCTTCTTGTTTTGTGGGAATTGTTGCCCTTTTCTCTTTTCTGGGGTTGTGTTTCGCTTTTTTTTTTGGGTCTCTCACTTTCTCCTTTTAGTTGCTCTTCCCCTTTGTTGTAAGGGTTTTTTAAGGTCAGTATAGTTCTCTTATACTGTATAGTAAGGATTTTCTCCTTTTTAGCAATAAATAGTCATCATTTTCAAAAAAAAAAAAATCTCAGTACATACCACAAAAGAGTAATTCTCAATACCTTAACATTATAATTAGTACGGACTTAGAGATCAAGGAGGATATTGAATATAGGATTAGAGCTGGATGGATAAAGTGGAAGATTGCTCTAGAGTGCTATTTGATCGGCACATATCAACAAGATTGATTGAAATATTTTTCAAGACAACGACCGAATAATCTATGATGTGTGGAGTATATTGGTTCCTAATTAGAAAACAACACATACATTAGATGAGTGTAATAAAGATGAGACTTTTAAGATAAATTTGTGAAAAATTAGGAAAGATAGAATCATAAATAGGCAAATTCAAGATTATTAACTGGGAACATCAATAGGTGATAAATTAAAATAGACTCATCTGACATGGTTTGGACATGTACAAGGTGGACAAACAATTACACTGGTGTGGAAAGTTTTTTCTAGGCAAATTGATGGTCTCTCTAGGAAAATATTAGACCAAAGAGGACATGAGTGGATGTTGTAAACACAAATTTAAAGAATTGTGAATTTACTAAATAGAATTCATGTAGCCGATCTCAACATAGAAATTTTATCATAAATGAAAGAAGAAACTCAAAAGGAAAGAATTCAATAGCATTAAAAAAGATTCCAAAATTTAAATTCTCCAATATCCCCAACATAAATTTTCCACCAAGAAATGCGCTCTAATAGTTCACATTTGCTAAGATGAGCTTGAATTCTAATATTTTTAACTAGCTAAGCTACAAGAACACCTATGATACTTTTTAGTTTTATTACTCAATTAAAAACAACCCACTAATATATATATCTAGCATTTCCACAAAAACTTTATTTGATAGAAAAAAGGCCCCATTTAACAAAGTTATATCAACAAATGTCTTGTCCCTGACAGTAGACCAACCAAGTTGATGCAAGGGACACATCAATAAATTATAAAAAAACATTTTTTTTCATGAAACTGAGAGAGAGATATGAACTTGGAATCACCAGTGATGAGACCTTTCATTAATTTGGGTAAAGAGCAGGGACTGTTCTAAAAATACCCCAACAATAAAATCGAAACGCGAGGGTTTCTCTCTCTACTTCGTATTCCGTTACAGGAGGGTTTCTGTACTCTCTCTCTCTCTCTCTCTATCTCTTTCTACTGTAAGAAGAATCATGGCAGCAGAGGCTTCGAGATCCAGCAGTAGTGGGTCTGCCGATTCATACATTGGCAGCTTGATTAGCTTGACGTCCAAGTGTGAAATCCGATACGAAGGCGTCCTCTTCAACATCAATACCGAAGAATCTAGTATCGGTTTGAGAAATGGTAACTTGGCTACTTTTATTTCATGGGGTTCGTTAGATTCTGATGTTAGATTGGTTTTTGTTTGCTTTCTGAAGAGTCTAGGATTGATTTCTCCATCTGGGGTTTCTTGGTTTCTTTGATTTTTATACCTCGTTTTGGTATTTGGGTTTTTGTTTTTGATGGGTTTTGGACTTTGGGTTCTGGGTATGTATTATGTCTTGTGGGTGTTTGATGTTTGGTCTGAGTTGGGGTTTCCATGTGGATTTTGGTTTTAGTTTGCTTCTCTCCCTGTCTTATTTGGCTGATTTGGGTAATCTGGGTTTTCTTGTTTCTGTTGATTTTTTGGCTCTTTGTTCTCTTCTAGGAAAATTGAAGTGGTTTTAGAGAATTCTAAAAGAAAGTTAAGATTGGTGAGGAGGAAAGTATCATTTGCAGTTTTTTTTTCTCTTTTGTCTTATAGTTTATAATGATCTTTATCTTCTAGTCATTGTTGAGGCTCATCGTTAAAATACTGAATAGTTGTGGTTGCAAGATTTTGATGGCGAGCTTTAGTCTATGAACTAGATGGTGCTGTACTGGCATTGTGGGCTACAAATGCTATCAATTTATGAACTTCGTTATCATGTAATATTTTGTGAAGGATACTTGTCCATTGGAAAAAAGAAACCAATCAACCCCTACCAATACACAGTGCATGAATGGACAGCTTTTCGATTGCTGCTTCTGAATTATCTTTTCTGTACTGGCAGTGAGATCGTTTGGAACTGAAGGGCGAAAGAAAGATGGCCCTCAAATACCTCCAAGTGACAAAGTTTATGATTACATACTCTTTCGCGGTAGTGATATCAAGGTAAATGAAATTGAATCCATTGTTGTGTTAACAAGTTCCACCTCGTTGAGTTGACAATTATGAGATCTCAAGACCATTTAAAAAAAAAAAAGAGAAGTATGTTTAACCCCTTTTCCTACTTAGAACATGTAACCGTGAATATGTCTTACCAGGACTTTTTTTTAATCTTCCACGTACTTGCCCATACTATTTTTTAATTTTATTTTAAACATTGGTAACACTACTTGAGCTCACAACTGCAAGGTTGCAAAAGTATATGTTGTAATCAAGCTTCTTGTTTCTTTATTGCCCAACATTCATCTCCCTCTCAAATAATGAGTCTCATTGCTGTCTTTTAAAATGCCCCTTGGCACTTGACTCTTAGTTAATGATCTACCCACTATATCCAACTCAAACTCTGTTTTGCCTAATAGTTACCCCTAGTTACTGAAGTAGATTACATTTTTTAAATCAGTGATGATAAATGTTTACTACTTAGAAAGGTCTATTAACAAGTTACACCTTTTCCTGCTATCTGCCATACTCCATATTATTCTGCCTTCAATATAATGCAAAAATCTCATTGAATTTATTGTCCTAATTACTCACAAAATGGCTACTTTAGACTTAGGTGCAATAGTCTGCAAAACTGTATTTTTGGGTAATAATTTCCATAGCTTTTCTATGTGGTTTTTGAAATGTGGTCAATCTAAAAGGCATATCTTTAATTGGACCGTCTTGATCCATGAACAAATGCATTTGTTCATGGTTAGAGGTGTACCACAATCTATCTTTTGGTTTTACGAATCATCGCATATTTCTTCTTAATGAAATCTAACTGAATCTATACCTTGTAGTTGAAACACCACCACTTGATTGGATATCTCCCCAACAAAATGGCATACTTTTTATGAGGTTATCTCCTTTATCGATCTTCACCATGTTTGAATGGCTGAAAATGGTTGATAGAAATCTCATTTGTCATAGTGGTCATAGAATTTGTATTAGTTTTGATATTTGGTTTATCTAGAGGATAACCATTATTTAGAAGGCATAGAAGATGTTACCCAAGTGCTTGTGGTGAATTGGGGTACCTCACCCACATTGGTGAGTGTGGGGAAAACCCTCACACGTGCATAAATAGATACGCACACTTGATCCCATAATTGATTTTGCTCATAGGGCTACAATGAGCAAGAGCATGTTGGGGCCGACCTATGAAGTATGAACTCACTCCCCCCTAACACCCACTATCCCTTTTCTGTGAATTGGCACCACAGTTAGTTTGAAATTCATCAGG
Source organism: Sextonia rubra (assembly GCA_037013555.1). NCBI lineage: Eukaryota > Viridiplantae > Streptophyta > Magnoliopsida > Laurales > Lauraceae > Sextonia > Sextonia rubra. Next base: position 4,258,475 of record JASUAD010000007.1, read on the forward strand.
ATTGAATCCACTTCTGGATTTTCTGTTGAAAATTTGAGTGTGTATAGATATGTCTGTCTATGTGTGAGTCAGCGACATATAGCTAGCTTCCCGGTGTTGGATTTATCTCACATGGTCCCATTACTATTAAAGAAAAATTTTGGTTTATTTGTGTGACTTATTTTCACACTTCCATTCAATCAAGTGCTCTGTATGTGTTTTAATTTTTTTAATGTATGGAGACCCTATATATGGTTTGGATGATTTGCACAATACTTTTATGGCTTCATGACTGACTTGTCATTGAGGGGTTTTCTATATTAATTTTCTGTATGGAGATTAAGTTTTTAGTTACTTAGAAGACTCTAACTGTGATTCTTCCATGTTGTTTCAGGATTTGCAGGTTAAAGCTTCCCCACCTGCTCAGACGATGCCTCCAATTCACAATGATCCTGCTATTATACAGGTGACAGAAAGCTCTTACATGTGTTTCCAGTTGTAGTTCAAAACTTTTTTGAGTCTCAACTGAGTGAGCTCAACTCCACTGGATCCGGATTCTGGAGTTGTATCTGCATTTAAATTGAGTCATAGGGACTGTTTTGGGTATAGTAAAATTGACTTTAATATATTGCACTTTGAGCGAAATAAAGTAGTGAATCTGTTTGGTTGGGCTCTTTTCCAGAGTCATTTTCATGTCCTTCCTTGTTTGGTGCCCATTTCAACTGAAGCAACTTTGTTGCCTTCAATTTTGACATCTGATTTCCTCTGAAAAATTATTCCCTAGAAATATACCTCAAAAATTATGTATTTTTTTCAGCTATCTTACCCAGCCAAACCCGCCCTTAAATCTTAAATCTTAATGCTCTGATGACTTGATGAATTGAGCCCAATATTTAACTTGAGCAGTTTTAGATTGATAGATAATTAGTTGAGTTTTAACTTCATGAGTAATTTAATTAAAGAAGAAGTTTGGTCATTTTTTACCAATGTTATTTTTAAATGGATTGTATTTCATTATTTCTTACCAATGTTATTTTTAAATGCATTATATTTCATCATCTTAATAGTTCTATCAGTTTTTTAAAAGTTCAACTATAAAAGACTTATTTAATGCTCGTTCTAAAAATATCACTATATAATCATTGGATTTTTCTTGTCGTGAGTCAGATTCTAGCAGACTTTAAGTCAATTTGACCTGGTAGATCCGTTTTTGAGTTTACTTTTTAGTTTTTGGACTTTGTGATGGAATCAATTTAGCCTGTACGCTTGAAGGTATTTCTACTTGTTAACATTTTCTAATTTCTTTGCAGTCACACTACTCTCGGCCAGCATCTGTCTCCACAAGCCTTCCTTCTGTTGGAAGTGGAACTGTAGCGGATGTTAGCTCACATACAGCGCAATTAGGGCTGCCTAGGTCAACATTTCAAGGTGGCTTGCCTTTGTACCAACCTGGGGGGAATCTAGGGCCAGGGGGAAACCTAGGCTCATGGGGTTCTTCACCTGCACCTCCGAGTGTGAATGCTTCTGGTCTTCCTATGCCAATGTATTGGCAAGGATTTTATGGACCGTCAAGCGGGCTTCCTCATCTACAACAGCAGCCTCTGCTTCGTCCAGGTGGACCTCCTCCTGGCTTGTCAGTTCCTCCCTCCATGCAGCAACCGATGCAGTACCCTACCTTGAATTCAACATTGCCAACAGGAACTCCTAATCTACCCGAATTTCCCTCTTCTTTGTTGCCACCTGTTAGCAGTACAGTGAATCTACCCTCGACTACCTTGCCATCAACTCTGCCGCCTGCCCAACCTGCAGCATTGGGCTCTGAAACTTCACCAAGTCTGATGGTGAATAAGGTTCCTCTGATCCCTCTTTCTGTGACAACTTCGAGTACTAACTTTCCATTGATGCCTCCTTTGAGTTCTGGTCTTGACGTAAAGGCCACCGTAGCACCAATCTCTAACAAGCAGCGGAGTGTTCCTGGTCCAATCCTGTCCAACTCGTCAATGTCTCATTCTGTGCCTGATGTTGGTGGCCCATCCACTTCTACTCACAATGAAACACCAGTACCTCTAGTGACTCCAGGTCAGCTGTTGCAGCCAGGACCTACCAATCTTTCTTCATCACAGCCACTGCAAACAGGGAAGGATGTAGATATTGTGCAACCAGCACCATCAGAATCATCAGCACCAGCTCCAACTGACTTAAAGGCAGCTCCAATATTGCCATTACCTACCGTACCAGATCAAACGGTACACAGTTCTTTCCTCAAGTTTGACTGTGGAGAACTTTGATGATTGGTACCCATTCTGGGCCTGTTTGCTGTTTGTTTAATATTGGGTGGGAATAAAACCTTTGGACTTGTGAAGATTCTGCTGAATCACTGGTGCAACCCTAACAAATCAGACGGAACCTTGAAAAATCAGCTGGAACCACTGCTGGCATTCTCTCACAGGATTCTTTTACCCTAAAAAAGTTAAAAGAAAGAAAGAACAAATGACTGCATCCAACTTAGGAATGTTTTCGGTGATTTTCTCCACTCTAAATTGCTGAAACGGTCTTAAAACCTGTCAAAAAAATTTGATTTGTGTTCAACAAGCCATTGAGTTATTGCATGTGAGGAGACATTTTTTTAAGTAAAGAGTGTGAATTGGTTCTTATTAAAATGCTACTGGTCTCACTTATTGATTAAATCTATTGAAGTTTATTGTAGTCATTGAGTGTAAAACAGTGAGTTTGCTGTTTGCAATATGGTACTCGTCATAGTTTCTCCATTCTGATTTTCTAATTCTACATAGTTTAACCAACCTGCATGGGTAGAGGTTCCAAATCACAAAATCATCTTCATTCAATAATTATTTTCGTGACTTAACTGTTGTATTGAGTATCAATGGTGGTACAATTTCTACTTGGATGGAACTGGTGCCTGACGTTGGATTTATTACTGAGAATGAATGTGCTCCACTGCATTCAATCTTCATTTGTTTAGGGGAAAAGTAAATGGCGTTTTTCAAGTGCAAAGAATGCCATCAATCCATGGTGGTCCCATTATTGCTAAAATCATAAGACTTGGGATACAAATTTTATAGTTAGCATCGAATCTCAGTGGAAAAGATTCATATCTCGGCAATGAATCTTATTTATGGGTAAATCTTAGGATTCAAGTGAAGTATGATTCAGTACTTGGTAATGTTATATCAATCTCGCGATTCAAGTGATTCACCTGGGTGGATTACCAATAGCTAAATAGCTATATTAGTCAATTTTACTTTTTCTTCCTTTTGTTGTGTCTATTTTAAAGAGATTATCTACTGATTAAGGGAATCTCTAAATGTAAGAATTTGTAGGATATGGGGAGCTTTAAGGGAGAAGTAAGGAATAGGTTGTGTATGCTCGAGTTTTAGAATGGAAATGTGTTTTTCCCTGCATTTTTTTGTTATATTTTTTCCATGAACCACTTCTTTAATTTTGAGTGAGACACTCTAAATAGTGACTTTTGAATTTTATTTTTTAGCTTTAAAGAAAAAAGCACTGTTGCCGAGGGAAAAGTTGATTAATTGTTAATAGCTATTATTTTTCTTAATTTTTTTCAACGTAATTTATCTTTTTATATCCAAGCTTGATGTAGCTTATGCCATTGGAGTGTTGAGCTAGTTTATGCATTCACCTTGAAAGCCTCACATGGTGCATGTATTTATGAAATTCTATGATATGAATGTAATGGGAAACGGACTACGTTGTACTAAACATGGTAATATGGATGTCACAGTATTTACTGTGCTGACCATGCAAGCTACAAATTTAGCATTAGGTCCACTACAGGTTACTATTCATTTGTTGGAGGTAATTCTGTTAAAGGATATGATGCCCAGATATGGAGGGACATGACATGAATATGGCTAGGAGCCTAGGACACAGACTTTACGCAGAAAGTGAAGCATTGGATACAATATGACAAGAAATGTTGCCTAGTTTGAAGTATTTGGATATCATATATTATATTGACAAGTAAGAAACATGTCGTGGCAATTTTTGGTGCAGAAGCATAATATAGAGCCTTAAAGAAGAAGAAGAAGTCTTGTGGATAATATCTCTTTGGACTGATCTAGGAATCCCGGCAAAGCTTCTAATGAGCTTATATGGTGATAATCAAGTACCTATGCAGTATTAATGAGAATTCGGTGTTCCATGCAAGGACTATACACATTGAGGTAGATTGTCATTTGATATTTGCACAAAATTTGTGACATCAGAGGAAAACTAGCAAACATCTATACCAAGTATTTGGATTAGAAAACATTCTATTACATCATTGGCAAGTTGTGAATGATAAATATCTTTGCTCAAACTCGGAGGGGGAGCATTAGAAGTATTCTTGTAATAGTGGCAAACTAGCAATTTTGGTGCTTTAGGAATTGTATAAGGGACCAATGGTTCAAAGTTGTAATTGTATTTGTGCAAGAACATAAAGGTACAAATATGAGTAATTAATGGCTTTATTGTATTCTTAATCATTAGAGCTGATACTATGTTGTGTCTTGTCCTAAATTGTCATTAAATCCACTTATTTTTCTTTATTTGGAAAAAGTTTTCTACATCTTTACTTGTTGCATGCCTGGTTCTTGCTTTCGATTCGTATTTTGCTAACAGTGAACTAGCTTTTAACGGCTGTTTTTATTCATAGGTTTTTGCGATCAATTACATTTTGAGAACTTTCCTTGATTCTTTATTGTATATATTTGTACTAGATTAAATCAGATATGTGCATGAGCCTGTTTTATTGAAGCTTTTGGGTGGAAGGATAAAAGATTGTGACTAATGTTACACCTGAATGCTGTTTATTTTCAGATCAATGGACCCACTTCACAGATTCGTTACAACAACGCTGCCAGAGGGCGTGAAAGAGGAAGAGGGAATGGGGTAAGGCATTTCCATCCTTCTTGCCATCTAATTAGGGGCCTTATATGGATATTTGGCAATTATGCCTTCAGATATTCACAACATCTAACACGCATGCCAGGTTGGGCTATTCATCAGGAAGGCCCCAATGAGCATTATTTATCTGTAAAAGTTGCTCCACTGAGTGGGTGGACCATGTTTATATTGGATGTGGACTTCTAATCTTTTTTCTAGTTGACTGCTCTTTTGATGTGTGTGTTCCATGGCTCCCTTGATTGGTGGATTACCTGATGTTAGGACAGTGCATGTTCATGGTGGACCACCTGATGAAAGGTATGGATCTTACAGAGGTATTCCATGTTGATACTCTAAGAAGCACGGACATGGACACGGACATGGGACACAGATACGACACGACACGACACGGACACGTCGACACGGCATTTCTCAAAAAAGTAGGACACGGACAGGTCGGGGGACACGTTAATAATATATATTATCATCTACTAAAAAGATAATATCATTTAAACTTTTTTAATCAATTTAGCAATCAAAAAATAAAAATTCAAGTACCAACTAACAAACATATCAAATTATCAAATATTAATACAATACTAAAACATAATTTATAATCATTAAACATGAAATATCCATAGTTTTATAAAATTCATATAAAGAAAATGGCGGATCATCTTTTTCCCCTCCTAAAAAAAAGCAAAAAAGGAGCCAATCTTGAGGCCTATTCTTTAGTGATATATTTATTTATCTTTTGTTTGTGATATGATTAATATTTACAATCATACATTTTTCTATGGTACAAAATTGTCATATATCAAGTTTACAAATTTTAATAACCACATATTAACAAAGTGCCCAAGAGATATCAGCCATATGTTTATTTTTTAGTTATAGACACGGGCTAGGAATTGTGGGACACGTTGCAAAAAGAGTGTCGAACAAGTGTCCGAAATTAAGATTTTTAGTTTTTAATTATGTACACGGCTAAATAGTATTGGACACGTGTCCGAGAGTGTCCGAAGAGTGTCGGTGTCTAACACGTGTCCGATATGGATACGTTACTTTCTTGAAAGTGTTCGTGCTTCTTAGTTGATACTTGTAGTGAAGATCCTTTTTGATAATTGTTATGAAAATATCCCTTTTTACGCTGTCAATATATTTAGGAGATGCCAAATTTCCACTGCCCATAATGACATTCAAGTTTGATAATGCAAACCAATCAGAGAGCATGCAATGTTTTTCCTATGAACATCTCTTTCCTGCACGCTGATGCTTCCTTGTCCAAGTTCTGCTGATTTTAGCTATAATTTCACAACTGTCCAGAAGTGATTGTTTGCAATGACTAACCAATTGTCTAATAGGTCAAATGATGTGTTTTCACACTTCAGAGAAATAATATACCAATGATCTATATTGTGATACTGGGGTAGCATGTAGAATGACATACCAGTTGTCCACTCATTGTCCGGTTGAAAGCTTTTCTTTGTTTCTTAGTATGTACTGCTTCAAGTTTCAATTTTGGGTGAAGCAGAGTGAGTCTTTGGTTTTAAGTTGAGAATGGAATTAAAGTGGCAGTGCACAGAATAGAAGTAAAACCAAGTTGAGGTATAATAATGGCATGATTTGAAATTAGTTTAATGTGGTCTAACCTACATGCCTGCATAGTCGGCATGCTTTGTTTGCTTCATGTTATAAGTGCAGTTACTGGCCATGCTTTCATATTTCACCTTCACTGGTTAAGGGCATATTGGCAAATAAGCCATTTTTCTCTGTTCTGTTTTGTTGCATTCCCTAAGAACGTTCAGCCTCGATTTAGATTGTAGTGATATGAAAATCACTAGTTGAGGCTCTTTTGTAATGCCATTTACACAAGGTGATGGGCCTTAAGCATGTAAATTCTATCTGATGATCATTTTTGAGGTTTTGGTCAATTCACAAGGTTGTTTTGGTCACTTTGTTTCCATGTTGATGAAATGGGATTACTTTCAGGGAGGGATTGAAGCAAGAAAGTGAATTGTCACTTTAGGGAAAATGGGGGGTGTTGCCATGTCGGCCTTACCTTTCCTAGGCAAGCGAGCAGGGTATTTTTTTCAGGTGATCAAAAGGGTTTAGACTTTAGGTCCTGTCTATATTGGAATTGTTTTTAGGCAATCCCTACTGATGGATTTCCATACTTCCATTGTGGAACCTGTCAGATCATTGGTTTGGAAGACAAAACCATTGGATATATGTGAGAGGAGTTTTGGACCTCACTGTCTTTTTGACCTATGATCCTTGAAAAATGGGTGGGTTCAAGATGAAATGTGATTCCAATGAGGAAATTATACACTTGAGCAATTAGCATTGGGTGAATTGGGTTGAACTTTTGTTGGCTCTCGAACAACAAGCATGGTTTAAAAATTGGCCGAGTCAAGTCTGCATGACTCGGACTCGGCCATGACTGAGTCGGGTCTACATGACTTGGACTCAATCCAATAAAAAAAGAAAGAAAAAACATAAGGGCCTTTTGTAATTAGAGTCTAAAATAAATACAAGGGTCGGGTTTCAACTTTTGGCTTCTTTCGATAGAGAAAAAGAGAGAGCAAAAATGGAAAGAGGGAGAAGGGGGGATCTTTGTTGCCGTTGTGGAACGTTGGTAAGCAATGCCTCGCCGTCCAATCTCAGCCCTCAATTGAAGAGATCTTTGTCGTTCATCTCCTCAATCGAGGATGACCACCACTGCCTTTTGCTACACTGGAGCTACTGCCGCTTCTCTATGCTGCTGGTTCCGAGAGTTGAGCTTTCTCAGGTATGGTGCTCTTCTTCTCTTTTCCTTGTTTCTTTCCTTTTTTTCTTTTTTTTTTTTTTGTTTGTTCTTTGCTGCACACCAATCGGTTAGGGTCTAGGAATGCATGCATTCCTTTTTTTTTCTTTATTTGTTACATTTTTTTTCCATCCATTACAGTGCAAAGAACCAGACTCGACTGAGTCCCATGCGGGCGACTCGACTCGGACTCGGCTCAGGCCGAGTGGGGTCCTAGTCTCTGATTTTTTAAACCATGACAACAAGAGTTACATATATATGGTGGCTGTGAAGATGAGAGTAGGTAAACAATATGATGAATATATAGAAATAATGGTGGAGTCCTGGAGGTTTTCGTTGCTCCACACTGGTCTGCTAACCAGAGATCAAAATAGCGGTAGTGGATGGCGTCGCGGCTGGTTGCCAAAACGCTACGTAGCGAGGTTACGTAGCGGTGTCACGGTGTGATTCAAAAAAATTATCAAAAAAATTTAAAAAAATTCTAGAAAATCCAGAAAATTGTAAATAACTAGAATATGTGTTTGTTTTGCAAAAAAGCCTAAAATAAGGGGGTGTAGCGGTCCCCTAAATGCATGATGTCCTGTATTGCTGTATAATAAAAAAATAATAGTATCAATCCTATTTTTCACATGGTATCAAGAATCAATATTCAACACTGAAAGTCAAGACTCAAGAGTCAAGAATTTAAGACTTAGAGAGATTAGTCACTAGAGTCAGTGACTTAACAATCAACATTCAACACAGTAAATGACATAATAAATAATAACTTCATAAATAACATTGTACTTAAAGAGTTGAGACATGAGACTATGAGAGTTAATATAAAGTTGAGATTTAAGAAATGATTAGAGGAATACCTCTACCACCAAAATGAATGTCTAGCAGGATATATGACACTGGCATCACTGTCTCCATCCCCATAGTTGTTATCATTGGCACCACTCCCACTAGTACCAACATATTGCAACTCCCCTCCATATTGGTAGGCATTAGGATCCTCAAACATAAAGAAATGTGATGGACTTGGATTTGGATGAGGATATTGATCAAATGACCTTGATTCTGAATATTGTTGTGAGGATGATTCTGCTTGACCATGTGCGCAGTCCGGTGGGACATACGGTTGGTACCCAGAATATGGGTCATGGAAAATAGGGTACCATTTTGCTGTTTGTTGCCTTCCAACATTTGCACTCCTACCATCATTTCCTTGTCCATCACGGGGTTTTGGCGTACACAAACATGACCTGGCCTCATACGAGATGGATTTGGAAATTCATCCACAGTCTAAGCAGGAGCATTTAATTCGTCTTCATGGTAAGAATCACTTGGCTCGGCCCCGTTACCTCCTCCATACGGAGAGTCACTACTCGGAGCAATGCTTGAACTCGAACTATCAGAGCTCACTGTAGATACTACATGAGAGGGCTCAGGTTCAATGCCCCTTGATGTTCTAGTTTCTGTAGGTGGCTGAGGCTCACTTTCCCCTTCTCTTTCGTCTTCGTCCATTATTCCTCGTATATCCTGGTGTAAATTCTCATCTCCATCTAACAATGGATCTTTTATATCAACTAACCATGGAAGTAAGGGATCATCTTCCTGAAAGATATTATCCAAATTTATAGGGCAATAATTCGGATCATCCCTTTGCTTCCTTTGTCTATTTCTGACTCTCAGCTTCAAATTGTAGTGACAATACACTAGCTTGTTCAGCTTCTGCATTGCTATCTGATTTCTCAATTTTGTGTGAATTACTGAGAAAGTACTCCAGTTTCTTTCACAATTCGATGAAGACGTTGTTTGGCTAAGGACCCGAATGGCAGCAATTCTCAAGTGTGGAGCATTTTCTCCAAAATTGATCCACCACTCGGCTGAAATTGAAAAAAAAAATGAACATAAAAAATTAGTCATCCACAATCCCCATTCCACGGCAAATAATATATATAAACTTAAAACTAGTACATGACTACGTTAAAACTATTTGTACCAGGATATAAGCTGGTTATTGATCTAATTGCCAACGGGTCTGCAAAACTCCCTTGTCTCATTGTGTATATAGAAATCTACCATATACAAAGTATAAATCATTTTAAATTTGTCACAACTCACAACTTAGGTAAAAATCACAATACATTTAAACTATAATAAATGTTATATCATATATGACATGTCACTTACTTCTTTTAAGGCTAAAACCTAGTCATTGTGATTAAGAATTACTTTCTTCAACACCTCCTTCAATCCTATTCGCAACTTGGTATCAATTGCTTTTGTATGTTGTTTCTTGTTCGTATAGTAGAATTGAGGGTTTAAAAAATATCCTACAATTCAAATGTCAAATTTGCATAAGTATATCTCTATACAATACAAAATGAAAGTGAAACTCTTGTAAAATCATAGGCCAATAGTGTAAAAGTTTATTTCACCTGCAGCATGCAATGGATGGTGCAATTGATCATTCCATCGAGCATCAATTATTTGTAAGAATTCTTGATAATACCTGCAATTTTCTTGTATTGCTAGTTTTGCTCGATCCATTGCCTCATAAATATAGCCTATTGTCGGCTTATCATCATTATCTACAAGCCGCAACACTTTCACTAAGGGTTCAAAGACCTTCAAAATATTTCTAACTTTGGACCAAAATTTATTATCTCTAACAAGATTGGGGACATCAAAGCCAGGACCACTCGTTGCTGTTTCCTATTTTGAATTAAGCCATTGTTTAGATGCAAACATCTGAATCAACTCATTTCTATGTTGCACAAGGCTATCCATGGCAATGAAGTGGGTGGCAAACCTTGTTGCAGCTGGACGCACCAAGGCTCTTCCATTTGTGAATGTCTTCATTAATGCCAACAACCATGAGTGATCATAGATAAATCTTGTGATGCTTCTACAAGACATGATGACAGTTTTCACATTTTTCCTCTTTCCAATGTCCTCCAACATTAAATCTATACGATGTGCCGCACATGGGGTCCAGAACAAGTTATTTCTCTTTTCCATTAACAACTGCCCGGCTTTCTTGAAATTGGCACCATTATCTGTAACAATTTGCACAACATTTTCCTCACCAACACTTTCAACAACTTTATCCATAAGGCGGAAAATATATTTTGCAGTCCGTATATGTTCAGATGCATCAACAGACTTAACAAAGACGATCCCAGCAGCAGAGTACACTAAAAAATTTATTAACTGTGTTTGTGTGTTGCTCGTCCATCCGTCACACATAATTGTGACTCTCCTTTCCTCCCATATACCTTTAAAAGTAGCTACCCAACTCTTTATATCTTCATACTCAATTTCTAAATACTTGGTCCCCACATCATAGACAGAAGGTGCTGTTATACCGGGACCAGCGGTAGCTGCAACATCTAGTATAGTTTGGAAGTAAGGAGAATCCACAACTTGAGGGGGTATGTTCTTGTGAATTAACCACTTTGCTGTAATTGACGCTAATCTGTCTCTTGCACTTTTCAAGGCCCCCTTAAACAACTTTGAGATTTTAGGCTGTTTAGCTGACTCATTTCTATGTGCTAGAGGATCAATTGGACCGGGTATAGCACTACTAGGAGTTCATAATGCTTTATGAGAAGAAATAATCTCAATATCATCCTCCTGTTGTTGAGTGCTGAATGTTCGACGCATTGTTCTAGCAATACCTTTGCCCCTAGATGAGCCCCCTGGCCCCCCTCCCCTAGATGAGCCCCTAGATTCAAACTGTCTACCAGTACTTTTTCGCATTTCATCCATTTGTGCCGTCATAAGTGACTCTCTTCTTGCAGCTTCCATTTCTGGGTCATCACCTTCATCATCAAAATCAGAAGGAATTTGCTCTCCAAACATCTCATAGCGGGCATCATCAACTTCTTGGCTTCTTTTTTCTTTGATCTCTACTTTTCTTTCTTTCCCTTTATTTAGAAACTTTTTCATCTTTTCTCTAAGCTCTTTTGGTGCAACTGTACATCTCGCCACATTGCCTGAAACATGAGCCAAGTGCTGCTTGAATCTTGTAATACCCCCATTAGTGATTTTATCACACAAATTACATTTTATTTTTGACCTATTTCCATTAACTGCTACACCGTGTGCCCATGCAGGATCTACATTGCGCACCATCTTAATTCTTAGTAAATCACAAATGGAAATGATGAGAGAAGTTGAACTTTGAGGCGCACAATAAATACCTGCATAATGCTTATATGACTTAGTTGACCACATTTAAATATTTTTTTTTTCAAAAAATCCCATTAATATGGCGTATGAAGTATGAACTATGAATATGAAAAATTAAATAAATTCAAAAAAAAGAAAAAAAGAATGTGTGAATGTGTGATTCATTCATGGGATTCATTGATCTAACACTTGGGAGTAATTTTCAAACAATTTGGTTAGTGTTTCTTCAAGAAAAAAATTTTTTTTGAAAAAATTAAAAAATCCGAAAATAAAAAATAAAAAAAGAATAAATAACACATAAAAATGGGGGTTTGATTTATGAGAATTATAGATCTAGCTACTTGAGAGTGATTTTAAGTGATTTCATTGACCACATTTAAATAAAAATTATTTTTTTTTCAAAAAATCCTATTAATATGATCATAAAAAATTAAATAAATTAAAAAAACAAGAAAGAAAGTGTGATTCATTCTTGGGATTCATAGATTTAACACTTGGGAGTGATTTTCAAGCAATTTTGTTGGTGTTTCTTAAAGAAATTTTTTTAAAAATAAATAAATAAATAAAATCCGACAATAATAAATAAAAAATATATTATAAAACCCAAAAAATGGGGGTTTGATCTATGAGAATGATAGATCTAGGCTACTTGGGAGTGATTTTAAGCAATTTAGTTGGCCAAATTTAAATAAAATTTATTTTTTTCAAAAAATCCTATTAAAATGACCATAAAAAATTAAATAAATTCAAATAAACAAGAAAAAAGTGTGATTCATTCATGGGATTCATAGATCTAATACTTGGGAATAATTTTCAAGTGATTTGGTTGGTGTTTCTTCAAGAAAAAATTTTTTTTTTCAAAAAATAAAAAAAATTCGAGAATAAAAAATAAATAATAAATAAATAAACTATAGAAAATGGGGAGTTTGATCTATGGGAAACATAGATCTATCACTTACAAGCCATTCCCAAGAGATTCATGAAAGAGAAAAGAGGAATAGAGCTATAGATCTAAAAAAATCACATAGAAAATACCTTTTGAAAAATGCTTTTTGACTCCAAAGAAGATGAATGCTCTAGATTTGTAGATCTTGATGTGTTTTTGGACCCTTGTTGCTTTTGATTTGAAGGAAGAGGGAGGTAGGACCAAAATACAGTGGAAAGGGAAAATGAGAGATGGAGACAGCAGTGAAACAAGTGATAATATGATGAAAGATGTTTGTCTGGGCTTTAAATAGCCCAGACTCCTGCGGCCGCTACGTAGCGGCCACTATGGCAAAATAACGGCCGCTATTTTGCCTTAGCGGCCGCTACGGGCCACTACGGGGTGTTAGCGCCATATATCGTAGCGGCCATGGCCGCTACGGCCTATATAGTGGCCGCTACGCTTTGTAGTGGCCGCTATTTTATTCCTTGCTGTCAACTACCATCTTGTTTATAACCCATGTGTTCTCCCATCTATTGTACCATATTTCTGTTCAGTTTTGGAGGAGTGAACACCACTTAGGGGGTGTTTGGAAACAAGATATTTCAAGAGAGTTTTGATATATTATCTATTAGTTTAGAATATAATCTATTCAGCTAAAAAGGAAGTGTTTGGATAACTTAGAAAGTATCTTATAATCTCTTACTATTTTCCAAAAACCTTCATATTAGGTTACTAAAGGATATGCTGAATAAAACAATCTTCTGTTAAAAAGAATATAGTGCTTTAGTAAAACCCATTTGAGAGTTCATGAGATATCATTAATTATAGTGGCCCACTATAAGTTTTAATATCAATGATTCTTATAGAAGATTAACTATGACTCCCAATACTAGATTGGCCCCACAATGCCTACAAGTTTAATGTGTGGTCCTATAGCCATACCATGATTACATGGCCCTTGTTAATTATCAATATGAGGTGGGTCCCACAAATATCACACTAGGGGTCTTTTTTGTGATTACTAACATTAGGTGGGTTCCATATTGCCAAATTTTAACTGGGGCCCATATTGATTATTGAGATTGAATTGTGTTATTTTAGTTCAATTTGCCATTATTTAATGGGTCCCACTATTTGATAGCTCCCCTACTGTTAATATGACTACTAACATCAAGTGGTTTTCATAACAATTTCTTATAGATGGATTCATTAATTATGTATGGTGTTAGATAAGGTTTAAAAAAAAAAACCATATAGGGTCATTTTTGATAATTACCATTAGATGTATTTTACTATGGTTACCAACATTTGATGGACCCACCTTAATTAAACAATATTGCTTGGATCTTATGATTTTGAACATTTAATATTGTGATTTCTTGACAATAGATGAGTCCTACTATAATTATTAACACATGTAATTACTAATTAGTGGATCCTGTTCAGTTGTTTCTCTCCATCTATTGTTTAGTATATCATCTTGTGAGTTTTTTTTTTTTTTTTCAAATAAAGTTCCAAACACTTCAAAGGTATATTAAAATTTGTAAAAATTGCTAAATGCTAGAAGTAATGCAATATAATAATGTCACTATTTTGTTCGATGATAATGAAATCTTCCAATATTTAAATATATGATATTATATTCTACATTTATCCAAACAACTGCTGAGTTTAGAATTTATTTTTTGGTTGTATGAAATGGATGGTCATCTATTCTGCTTCATATCTGGGACTGTGCGCAGAATAGAAATATTATTTAAGTTATGGAATAGTATACATCCAGCTTATTGCTCAGATCCAAATCAATGATTGTTGCTAATAAATTGGGGCTATTGTAAACAAAGTTGCACCGTGTCATTTTTTGGCAACGCTCTTAGTTATATGGTGGAGGTTACAAGTATAACAAACTTGATTAGTGGGTTCACCAAGCCAGTGTCTAATGCTCCAAAGATAAATCACTTACAAGTATAACAAACTTGATTAGTGGGTTCACCAAGCCAGTGTCTAATGCTCCTAAGATAAATCACTTACAATTTGCATATGATCATTTCTTGTGATGTGACAGAAGATCAGATCAAGAGTGTTAAGGCTGCTTTATTTTACTTTGAAGCAGTTAATAGGCCTGAAAGTGAATGTCTTTAAAAGTTGGCTTGTTGGGGTAATAGTGGACTTCGACCATCTCCATCATCTTATGGATCTCTTGGGATGTAACGTGTCCTCTTCTGACTTATTATCTCGGTCTTCCTCGTTGCCTTGGAATCGCTTATAAACTTGTATGGGCTCAGTTGATTGAATGAATGGAATGAAGGCTATTGACTTGGAAAGCTGCACACCTTTCCTTACTGGGTCATATAACCCTCACCAAGGCAACTCCCTCAAATCTCCCAGTGTATTTCATGTCCATTTTCAGATGTCCAGTGTGGTTGACTGGTTAGAAAAAAAATTGCAAAGGGATTTTCTCTGTCAATGATAAGAATTGGAAGAAAAATATCATTATCCGGTAGACTAGCCATTTGTGTGTAAACCAAAGAATGAAGGCGGCTTGGATTTTCGTCCTTCGAAGCAAATGAATTGGGCTCTGTCGGGTAAGTGGCTGTGTGTGCGTCTGTGTTATTTGTGTGTGTGGGATCTAGTGCTGTTCCTGCCTGCAATTGCTACTTTCTGATACTGTTGTATATCATCTGTTTGAGTGGCCATTTGTGTGTAAACCAAAGAAAGATGTTGGCTTGAGTTTTCATGCTTTGAAGCAAATGAATTGTCTCTGTTGAGTAAGTGGCCGTGTGTGTGTGTCTGTGTGTTTGTGTGTGGATCTATGGCTGTTTCTGTCTGCACTCACTACTTTCTGATACTCTTGTAAAGACGTGGCTGTCTTCTTTGTTTGGTATTTCCTAGGATTTTAATAGATTGCTCATTGTCTGTTGGTGTGGTGTTGCAGATTTCACGTGCTGTGACCAGGTTCACAGAGGAATTTGATTTCATAGCAATGAATGAAAAGTTCAAGAAGGATGAAGTATGGGGTCATCTTGGTAAAAGCAAGGCACAGTCGAGGGACAAGGGAGATGCAATTGATGATGCAGATGATATTGAAGACAACGATGTTGGATCATCAAAATTCGAAAACAAGGTAATGCAAGCTGCTGGAAATCTCTAGAATTGCTCCAAGTCTTTAAGTGATTGTTCCCTTTTTGATGAGGTTGATAGAAGGTTTGATTCTGTACTTCTCATGGTAGTTTCCTTCACATGTTCTTCACCTTGACCATTTTCCCCTAAAACTCGAGTTTTTCGCCCAAAATTGTTTGGTTAATTCCCTGACTCAAGGCCTTCATATGGGGACCACAAAGAAGCTTTTTAACACTTGATCAGTGAAGAATGTGAAACTTTTCAATGTTCAATATTTGCATCTGTTTGGTGAGTGTGGAGCTAGTGAAAGTGTGCCCTTGATGCCTCTAATTTAAAGAAGAGCTTGACTGGAGTGAGGTCCCCCTCCCCACAAAAGAGTTTGGCTCTGTTACCAGGAAGTCAGACTTCTAACTTGAGAACCGGGGATCTAAATCTGGTTATTACTGTGAAACTGAGGTTCCTCTTCCAAAGATCCATCAGTGGTGGGGCAGCTTGACTGGGGTTTGAGTTGAACTTCCATGGTGTTTTGTGTTCCGACTTTTGTAGAGACATTGGCTCTGTTATAGTGGTCAAAATGGTCTTTCAATGGGAACTGTTACTGAGGGGCAATGTGATTAACATGATGCAGTGCTAGTTCTCTTCTATGACTCCTATTTGTCTATATTATTCCTCATTGCAATAAAGCGACTGTGGCATTCCTATGCTCTAATATTGGTGAATCCCATTCCTTTCTTAAGATCAAAAGAAAAGGAAAGTTGCAGCTGCCAATCGGAAACCACATCAAGCAGATATTACTTTTGCACACAACTTGATACTGGCATTCTGCATTGATACTGCTTTGATATTGATTTGGGATGGAAAAGCAGTCTTTCTCCTCTATGAAGTGGTTTTCAATTTTCTTGTCAACTCAATTGTCCATAGTGGGTGGATAACTGTCCATGGTGGGTGAATAACTGTATGTTCTGCAAAAATAGTCTACTTAATTACCAATTGGGTTATGTTGAAGTACCATCAATATCCTAAACTGGCCATTCAGGGGAAAAAAACGAAAAAAAGAAAATCAAATATCCTGATGTCACCATTCAGGGGAAAAAAAGAAAATCAATACCTAACATGCACTATCACAGATGCATGTGCGGGTTGCCTACCTACATTAGAGGAAAGTGCTTTTTTTTTTCCCCTCTTCTACTGATGTTGATTGTGTTCCTAATTTTTTTACAGCCTGTTTACGTCAAGGATGACTTCTTTGATTCCCTTTCTTGCAATGCTCTTGATCGTGGGTCAAGAAATGGAAGGACTAAGTTTTTTGAACAACTGAAAATTGACACTGAGGTATTGTGCCTACTATTTCAGCTTATTGTTATTATATCCCTGTCTACAGAGAGGTGGCATTTGGGGGAAACATCATTTTTGGTACTACTGACAGGTAATGTGCAGATATCCTGCCATTAGGTCCAGTCACCTTCATGTGAAAGGATTTGCCCGAATATGTTATATCTCAAATGATCCTTATCATGTGATTGGTCATTGGTGGCTTACAAATGGAGAATGTAATAGATGGACAAACTAGGCTCGTAATGTGGGTCTGGATGGCAAGAAAAAAAGTGGATAAAATGGAGGAAGTGTTTCATATTGTGGACAGTATTGTCCACCTGTTTTCTCCAGATCCTAACATTCCTGTAGGGTCATCATCAACCATGGAAACTTTTGGGATGTCTTATTAGTCGCATTATATAGAGTTGCTGGGGGCAACGTGAGGTGGGGTCCTTCAAATATAGTTCATAGGGCCAATGTATGGTTCGTTAAATGATCAGGAACTCCTACATATAACCACCTTTTTCCCCCTCAAAACAAGCAACGACCAGTCTTTTAATTTTTACATGGTGGTCTTTGAAAATATCAACCAAGTAATCATCCACCTTGTTTGGCTGATTTTCTTTATGAGGATGAAGACACCTTCAGATCTAATCAAATTTGGAGTAATTCTAGGGCATTATTAACCTTTGTAACTTGGATATAATTTTTTTTTTGTATTTATAAATAATGTCATTGGCTCATTGCCCTAGATTTAATTTAAATTATGTTTGATGTAAAGGAATTTTCATCCTTTTTATGAGGAAACATATTACACTTTGTTTATTGGTCCAAAACTTGCCTTGATTGTTGATCAAGGTGGTTGATTGTAGTTGATATTTATAAAAATTATCAGCTCAATGTAGGTGATATTTGTAAAAAAATAAAAAATAAATAACAAACATGTGATTTATTCTTTCAAGTACGTAATCGGTGGTTATTTTAAAAATCCCCCAAATTTCTATTGTTCTTGAAAATTAGTTTTCTCATGCATGCAGACTTTTGGAGATTTTCCAAGGTATCGTGGTCGGGGTGGCCGAGGACCTGGCCGCGGTGGCCGGCCACGGGGTGGTTACTATGGAAGGGGATATGGCTATGGGGGGAGAGGCCGTGGTTAGCAGATGGCCACGGTGTTGACCAGCTCTGACTAGTTAGCGAGGTGAGGGTGTTGGCACCAACTGTCGTGGAAGTTTATCCTTGTTGTATTGAAACTTGCCCACCTTAGAAACTGGTGGAGGGCTGTGCTTGTTATATTGGTGCCTGCCTTTGATGATTAGTAAAAATAAGTTTAGAACAAAATTTTCTAGTGTCTTGAACAATTAATCATAGAGGTGCACGGGCGGACTTGTGTGAACGTACATGGGCTGGCTGTCTTTTCTTCCCTCCATTATCTTTTAGGCATGTCTGTTATTTGTCTTTTGCTTGCTAGATTTCATTATTTGGAAGATATTCACATGCAGGCAGCCTCTGAAAATCAGATGTGGGTCCTGCCTCTGGGATGGTATGGATGTCCCTTGTGTATGTGGACTGTGCGCAGGTGAAAGTTTTTCTAATAATTCATTTGTTATAATTTGCCTTTACTAGTTATTTATTTATTTATGTGCTCTAGTAAATACTTACACACCAACGCACTCATGCTACCCAAGCCCCTATGCAGCCGGCCAAGGGATCCTTCTTTGGTTGCACATGTATCTATGCATAACCAGACGCCCCACCATTTGGGCTACATATCTCAACTCACTGTCTTGTGAAAGTGACTGAACTTTTCAGAGTTTTCATATAGTAGTTTGAATTTCCCTTTTTCTATTTTCTTTTTTCCAATGCTATGTGAATTTGAATTTCACTCCAATATGAGCTCTTGCTCTTGGAATAAAAGGTCCATTTCTGAAGCAGTTTCTATGCTCGAATTACTGTTACTGCTTACTTGGTGATCCCACTTTGACAGTGAGCTTCCGCAAGCTTCATCTTCGGGGAGACCAATTCAGTACAAATGACTGCATCCAGGGCCTTTTTTTTTAATAACCTGGTTGAACCATAGTCACAATCTGTCATGATTGGCAGAGATGGAAGTTTCCTGGTACCTGCTCGTTAAGTACCCTTATATAGAAAAGCCAAAGCTTTAAACCTAGTTCCCTTGGGCTGCTGTGAGACTTACCTATGCCAAAGAAGTAGAAGGTTTTGAAAGGGAAGATAAGCATGGACTGCACGAGGGGCAATGGGTGCAGCAATTGCTTCCCAAATAAAACTCCGGTGCCTGCTTGGTGCCACAACAAATCATGGTGCGGGATGGGATATGAACTTTGAAGGTCTTCTCCTCGCCTGTGGTTTGGGACCGAGCCAAAGCATTCTATACTTTGGGATCCATATGGATGTGTAGAGAAAACAGTTCTAAGGTACAAAATATACTATAGGCAGGTTTGTGCTCCTCCCATTTTATCCACCTATTTACATGGATCTGATTAGTCAGATTTGGGACGGTGCCAATGCATAAGGTGTGTTTTAATTGGCCGTATGCAGGCTTGACAGAAAGATTGAATGTTATCAGCTACTTCTCAGCACACAAATGGTGAAACTGCTTAAAGGAATTTTATTCATGTAAAGGAAGTAACCCCAGTCTTTTATGTTCTCTTGTGGAAATAGATTGAAGTTCACATAACATAGAGGAAAGAGATCTGATCTCTGAATTACGGTAATAGGCCAACAATCTACAGGCATGTTGCAACTAGGACTTTTCTTGGTGCCATGGAGGGCCTCCTTCCATGGAGCACAGCCAAGTTATCCAAGAAGAGTATGTCGCCCTTCTCCCATTTGAACTGGATGCTCTCTTCTTCGATTATTTCCTCACACCTTTTCACTAGCTTTGCAGGTATCTCCGACCTGTCGGCGAACTCTGCTGAGCTATGCTCCTTCCCGTGCATTCCGACCACCGTGTTGAACCACATCCTCCTCCCGTTTCTATCCGGAAACACTCTAGTAAGGGAACGGGGACCCAAGATGGTCTTTACTCCGCCATTTGGAAGCCACTCCATCTCCATCCCAAGTGCCTTGGCCCTGCAATGCATTAAGAGCATCAAATCTTGACCATAGTAGCAAGAATTTTACACTAAGGGCCCCATCTAGTTCAGGCCTAAACATCGCCTTTTGGGGTCACAAAATTGAGTGATGATTTAGTTAATATACCTCTTCTCTGCTACTGAAGGATCTGATGTTCCAAATGCATCCTCCCAGCCTCTACCTCTCATGGAAGAGGTGTCATCTTTGCTAAGTGCGGTGAACGAGTATCTAAGACCCTTCTCTTCCATCTCTTTCACAGCGTCTGGGAATTCCTCCAGCATCCGTTCGGTGACTCTAAAGCTTGGTACAAATGGTGTCTCTCCCCCTTCTGGCGGTGGCACCTCGCAGAAGAGTATTACTTTCTTTGGAAATTCCTTTATCTGATTATGAAAAACCACAATTCATCAGCAAAGATGATTTATTGTGGCACTGTTTTTCTTTTATTTTTTATTTTTTATGACCCACGGTATTCTTTGCCAACTCAATCTTCAGACCTTTGGCCGTCGGCTGAGGTTTACCTGATTCTAACGAGAAAGACTTATCCTTAAGGGGTACATATATGATTGCATTCTTGAAAATGCACTTAAAAGTAAGTTTTTCTAAGATGGGTTGCACACCTGCTAATCAAGATTGCAATTGATGGTTTTAACAATAAGAAGTTATTAGTATTTATCAAATCTGTTCCAATCAAATGATTGAACTACTTACTAAGACCATCTCATGGTGGTAGTATATGAATTCCGACAACGGGCCCTCATTTGCAGTCCACACCCGTTTATGGATATGCGTCCTTGGCGCGGGGCCCACATATCGGATGTCATCCCAGCCGAAGATCTCGATCACCTCATTGAAATCAACAGCGTCTGCTACATCAAAGCCTCGGATGAGAATGGCACTGTGCGCAATCAGCTTCTCTTCAAACCATTCCTTGTTCTTCTCCAGGCTAGATAGAAGAGAGTTGATGTCTGTCGGATGGGACTCCTTGGGGTACAAAACCAAAGGGATCTCATGGTCTTGGACTGTCTTCTGGCCATCACAACTTCCCACCTTGAACCCTACTTCATAGGATTCCATTGCAAGGAATTTGAAAACCCGAGTCTGATCTTCTTAGTTCCTTTGTTTTGTGTATCTTCTTTTTTCTCGTATGTGGTGACTACAAGAGATGAAAATGGGCTATTTGTATGCAGTCGGTAGGCGAGTGTTGGTTGCAACTTGCAAAGGAATCATCGCCAGCTTACAGAGATCCCTTGTGCATAGTGTTTTCGGGATCCTCTTTTGTCGTTTCATGCATGATATGTAATGGATAGACGGTCATTGTGAAATTTCCAACACAAGTTAATTAGCGGCAGGTGAATCTGGCCACTGTCATCAGTTATATCAATGCTGTGGATAGTTACAAAGCTTGACTGACCCAGTTGAGATGGAAGTGTAGTACTGAGTTGAGTAACTAAGGTGCGTATGACTAATTTTTTTTTTATCGGACTCGACTAGACCAGTTCAATCTGGTGTCCTTTAAATTGAGTTGACTTGGCCGGGCCAAGGTGGGTCGAGTTCTTGAACCGTGTTGAGACGTGAGACCAGTTGGTTTACATATATAACAGATCATTTGAACCCTCAAATTCAATCAGAGAAATGAAGTAATTGGTTGACTCAAGGCAGGCCAAGTTCTTGAATTATGTAGAGACTTGAGAAGTGGGACCATGTGTTAATATATCATTTGAATCCTGAATTCAATATTAGAAATCAATTTAGCATGGATTAAACAATTTCATAGTAGATTAAGTAGTCACCACAATGCCTAGGCAATGAAGCTTTTTTACTTGCAAATCCTTGACTCTGCTACCTGTATTTAGTTAAGTCAGGAATTGTAAAGTTAGATTATCCAAGTGCACGTGTAGTGTTTTAAGTACATAGATAGAAACGAGCCTCAACCTTTACTCTCTATTGTTTAAGGTATATTAGTATACAAATTTATATCAACTATCTCCTTGCCAAAAATTTGGTGATACATTTCTTTACTTGATCTTTACTGTTGTGCTGAATTGAATACATTTGTTTCTGCATTTAATATCGACACATAACATGAATTGTCATGGATCATCAATTTTTCAATGAGACTAGCCTTGGATTGCTATATGTTAAAATAATTTGATTAATTCTTCATTGCCCAAGAAATTTGTTCTCGTCATTGAATGTCTAATAATTTTTTAAGTGGACCCTGCATTTACAGTCTCTTTATTTAGCGCTATAATTATTCAAAATAAAGAAAATTTTAGAATACTGGGTCATAAGGCTTTCTAATGGTGAAACATAATAGACAGTTGGCATTCTTTAGGAACTACTTTTTACTTGCCTTGGTTGGAGCAAGTGAACTGAGTAAAAAGGAATGACTTAGGTTAATCTTACACAAAAAAGTTGCTTGTATACTTACTAGGCTCAATAACCTACAAAAATCAATTTATTTCTTTTAGTTTCACTTGGTCTGTGCTGTAAATGTCTGACTCTTTACGGAATAATTGATGATCTTGATTTTTATTATACTACATGTGATCCTGCAAATAATTGAATTACCATGGGCTTCAACCATTATTGATTTAACTACCTTTTATGCAGATTCTTTTTTGTAAAAATGACAGTATCTCATTGCTTTGCTTGTGCTTAGCACGGACACCTTTTGCTAGTTTCATATTAAATTAAATAGTATTTGAATAATTAATAAATCTCCCAATCATTAGAATTAGTCTTTGAATTGTCAAGAAACTTTTAAACGTAGATCCTTACAATTGGGAAGATACATTCTTTCAGGGTATTCACTAATTTCTGAAATTTTGGGTTGTTAAATGGATTTACCAGGGGAACTTTACTGTCAATTATTTGAGGATGGCTGAGCACTTTTGGGAACATGTATGGGATGAATACAGACTCAGCCCATCTATCTATTAAAAGAGTTGAAAAGGTTGAAACCCAAAGGGGAACCGGAACTTAAAGAGGTCAGCCTTAACCCTCAATTGAAAGGTTGGATTTGAATTGTGTTGGTGAGTGGGAGAGCAATAAGGTAGCTTGGGTGGGGTTTGTATAAAGTTAGTAGGCCAAATAGAAAGAATAGACTCAATTTAAATTCAACCCATTTAGCGATGGGGGAAAAAATGCCAACCCTAACACAACTTGATGACAGAAATGGTCAACCGGAACAGGATTGTATTCAATTTGGATTTGCGGGTCCAATCAAGAATTGCCGCCCTACACTCACTTAACTAAGAAATGCAAGGTCATGGATTGGTTTCAGACTTCAGAGCGGCTGTAAACCAGTGACAATCTTTGCGATCCTAGTGATGGCATCGTCTCTATTATAACAATGTTGATCAAAGGTTAGGGTTTCTCTAGATCTCAACTCTCTTCTTCTTCTTTTACTACTATTATTAATTTTTACAAGGTATTCAAACACAAGTGCATGCTTCACATGTCCCTAATGTTTTATGTAGATTGCTTGATCTATCCTTTGGATAGTGATCCATCATTGGATTCACCACTATCCTAACCTAATTAAAGTGTACCCTAACCTAATGAAAGTGTACATGGATCCTGTTTAATCACTAATTAAGAAAACACAATAAAACTCTAAATTTCATTATAATTAGATTTTTTTTAAAGGTAAGGGGAACTTTCATTATAAAAAAAATTAGAAAAAGGAGAGCGCAAGGGAAGAGAACAAAGAACAGATGGGTGTACAGGCTTAATTATACTATGAATAGCATCAAACCTGCTGGAACAGGCACCTTATATTCAATCCATTGAAAAGAATTAAGAAATTCGATTTATTCTGGCATGAAATGAGAAACTCATTTTATCCTAAAAGTTAACATAGGCACATCACTACTATTTAAAACATCACCTCAAATATAACGAAGTATGCTATAAGACAAGACATATGCTTAGTATTTGAAGCAATAACTAAAGTGTTGCTTGTGGGGCAATAACTAAAGGATAATAATCCAGCACACATACATTAATCTTGTATTGTTTGTATTTTTATAAAACAAAAAGCAATCGTGGATGAGTACAAAGGGATTTTATCAAGATCCTACATAGTTGGGATGATCTTATCAAGATAGATTTATAGAGATACATAGAGGAGACTACTGACCATTTATCATGATTAGAACTAAAGTGGGCTATTATAAGGATTTTTGTATTAACAAATTCATGAGTTGGACAAAACTTGAGTCTATTAGTATTGTATTTTATATATCTTTGAGTATAGATAATGGGTTGAGTCGCCAAATGCACTGAAGTAAAGAAATAGAAGAAAAAATGACAAATTGAAGTGGTTTTCTACAGACAACATGGATTAAAAAAGCAATATCTCACAAACCGAACATCGGATATGGGCATACAACCTACCATTGGAAATCTTGTTTTGAGCAGATTCTGTAGAGCTGAAAATCGCCTCAATCGGAGCTTAAACGAGAAAGTTATGGCCTCCAAAAGTTTGCCAAAAAAAAAAGTGCTGAAATTTCAACTCGGACAGAACCTAAATCCGACCGATCAAACCATTTATCTAACCAATTGGATAGGTGCAGAAAGTTCACCGACTTACGATTTTTTAGTTCGATTTAAAGGGAAACTTGCCTGTTTCATACCAAATCCTTTATTGATCAAAATATGCTTATGAGGCACAAATTTAGGGCTATAAAAATAGGTTCTCTCTCAACCCTAAGACAGAGATCTCATTGTTCTGAATGAGAAATATATTTTAGAGATCATCTCCTCTAAAGTTTTTTTGAGAGTTAAAGGGCTGAAGTTCTACTCTACAGATTTCTGTCTTTTACATATCTAGTAGAAGATTATCTGTTAAGCGTAGAAGATCTGAGGAGTCAAGCTAACAACTAGAAGGCATCTAGTTGATTGGATTTGTAGTAGGCAACGATAGGCGGATGTTGTAAAGTGATTCTTTACAAGAGCCTGACCTTACAGAGTCAGGTGGATGTATATAAGTGGTTTGTAACTGCGTGATAATCCATAGTACTTGATTATTAGTCCAGGTTAGACTAGTGGTTTTTTTCCGGTTTGGGTTTCCACGTAAAATTTATGTCTTCTTGTGGTGTGTGCGTTTGTTTGGTTTATTTCCATTGCGTAGTTGATTGTTTGCACACATAATATTAAAATTGGCATCAATCCATTCTAGAAGATCTCTCCCTCAAAAACCTTCAAGTGGTATCAAAGTGGGTTACAATAATTTGCTATGTGAGATCCTAAGAGATATCTAGAATAGTGTTCAATCAAGGAGACATATATATGATAGAGCCGTCTATGCTGAAGGATAAGAAATCTGACAAGAAGATGATCAAATCTAAATCTGATTTACCTTCAGAAGTTACTCACACTCTGCTGAAAGATCATTCTATATAAATATGGGTGGTTAAATGCAAAAAACCTTGATCAAGATGATCAAACTTCTACCCCTAGTGCTGTTACGAAGATACAACTAAGGGAGATCTGTAATCAATGGGGAGCTACTGTTGAATCCGAGTTGACATATTTGCTATATGATGATCGTTAGCTTTGTCAATTCTGAACAAAAAGGGGGAGATATTGTATTCAGGGGGAGAATAGAATTTTTGCAAAGCTTGAAAACAGATGGAGTTGAAGATTATTTCTTTTGCAATTAGTGTAGAGCTGATGGTAAAATTTTCTTTGCTATTTTAATTTACTCAATGCATTTTTTGTTTTATTTTTGGGTAGATTGATTGTATAGGAAGTTTTCTCCATAAATTACTAAAGGAGGAGATTGTAAGAATTTTTGTATTCTCAAATTCATGAGTTGAACAAAACTTGAGTCCATTAGTGTTGTATTTTACATATATTTGAGTATGGACATTGGGTTGAGTCGCCGGATGCACTGAAGTGTAGAAATAGAAAAAAAAGCAAAAAATTGAAGTGGTTTTTTTACGGATAACATGGATTAAAAAGGTCATATCTCACAAACCGAACTTCGGATATGGGTATGCAACTACTGTTGGAAAGCTTATTTCGAGCAAATTCCGTAAAGCCCAAGATAGCCTCAATCGGAGGTGAAACGAGAAAGTTATGACCTCTAGAAGTTTGCAGAAAAGTGCTAAAATTTTAATCTGGGTAGAACCGTAATCCGACTGATCAGGCCATTTTTCCAACCGATCGGATAGGTGCAGAAAGTTCGTCGACTTGTGGTTTTTCAGTCTAATTTAAAAGAGAACTTACCTGTTTCATACCAAATCCTTTCCTGATCAAAATATGCTAATGAGGCACGAATTTGAGGCTATAAAAAGGGGTTCTCTTTCAACCCTAAGATAGAGATCTCATTGTTCTGAATGGGAAATATATTTTAGAGATTATTTCCTCTAGAGTTTTTCTGAGAGTTAAAGGGCTAAAGTTTTACTCAAGAGATTCATATCTTCTATATCTCTAGTAGAATATTATCTTCTAAGCATAGAAGATCTGAGGAGTCAAGCTAACAACTAGAAGCCGTCTAGTTGATTGGATTTGTAGGAAGCAAAGACAGGCGGTTATTGTAGAGTGATTCTTTATAAGAGGTTGATATTACAGAGTCACGCGGATGTCTATAAGTGGCTTGTAACTGCGTGATAATCCATAGTACTTAATTATTAGCCAAGGTTGGACTCATGGTTTTTTCTCGGTTTGAGTTTTCACGTAAAATTTGTTTCTTTTTTGGTGTGTGCTTTTGTTTGATTTATTTCTATTGCGTCATTGATTGTTTGCACATATAATATTAAGATTGGCATTAATCCATTCTAAAGGATCTCTCTCCCAAAAACTTTCAACCATAGTTAACTGAGTGCCATTAGGTTGGCTAACAATAACAATGTCACTTTCATGGCTTTCATTATTGTCTAACTTGCCATCAATATAACATTCTGTTCCATAGGCAATTACTATAATATTATGTTAGTTTATTAAAGTGATGGCAATTAGCATTGCAGAAGGGTTAATATGAATTTGAACAATTGTAGTACTCGAAGTGATGTTAGGACTTAAAATTTTTTTTCAATTATCCATACGGTAGGAAGCTTTTTTGGAAGAAAAGCAGCTATATTAATTCAACTATGCATGTCATGAATGAGAATAAAAAATGAGTAATGGAGGTGTGAGCTGTAGATTTCCTGCTAGGTTTTTCACGAGATAAAAATTAATAATGAACTATGCCTTTGCTAACTTCATTTAAGGATCAATGATTCATACCTAATTAACACATATAAGTCATCAGTTCAAATAAGTTCCACCACCTATATGATGCATACACTTGCTTGATCTAGAGACTAATTAATCAATGGGGCACATCTTTGATGGTGACGAATGTGAGATATCATGCATGCATGTTCTATTATCCTAAGCGTACAAATAAAAGACTTCTCTCACGTGGCCGTCTGAATACAAGAGATTAGATAAGGGTTCGATGGTGATGGTACTGAGTTTGATTTGAGAGGTGTCTATGCATTGACTCTCTCAGATTAATTATCGGAAACAAAACTTACTTTGTGTCCAATTAAGGTCAGTTTGGAAGGGATTTCAATGCAAGTTCTAGTAGTACCGGGCCATCTTGTGATATCAAGGTGGCTTGGCCCTTGAGAAAGCCGGCTAATGTAGGAGTGAACCCCGGCACATATCATGGAAAAGACCACATGCGCACAAAGGAGTGAGAACCAAGGAAACAAATACTGGGCAGTTGGGTGGAAATAAGCCTCTTGTTGACCGGGCTATCCTCATATATATATTTTTTTTGGGATCTGGTACTTCCCTTTCTTTTTCTTTCCTCCTTTCAAGCTCATGTTGCCATGGGTTGTGGGAGAAGGAAACTTGTTTTCTGATGGTTTTGTAGGAACAGAGTGAGGCCTTGAAGCAAAACTTCCCTCGAACGCTTGAGATTACTGCTATAATAATAAAAAGTTATATTATATATTTATATATATAAAGCTTCTAATGTAATCTTTGAAGTCTATATGGTATTAGAGTCATGACTGGTTTTGATCATACAATTACATTGACCATGATCCTGGCTCATGTGGAGAAACCACCACCCCATTATTCAAGCATCACATGTTAGATTGAAGTGTTTGATAGATAAGCAACTTCAGGTATTGGTAGGAAAAAGTGTTAGACTTTGTGATACAGCAATGATTGAAAAGTGTTGCTCGATGTCATGAACAAGAGACTGCTTCGAGACTTTGTGGAAAGCTCAGATCCACGTCGAAGGGATCGGGAAGGAGCAACATGTCAAAGTGAAAGAAAAAGTAAAAGAATCCAAATCAGAGGGAGGTAAAGTGCAAGAAAGCTCGGATTCGGATGACGAAAAATTTCTTTTGGACATTATAGGTATGGATCGGGTTGATGATTCATGGTATTATGATTCATATTCTTCCTATCATATGTTCGAGGAACTGAGGTTCAGGGTTAGTGGTATTTTAGTAATCATGTATGAGTTTTCTTGTTGGCTAAGAAAGTGAGAGCTATATATTGATGTACTATAACCCTAGATCCTGAAAAGATTGAGATGGGATCATGATAGATGAATTCTCTCTTTCGTGGACGTATACAAGGTTGCCGAACTACATAAAATTGCTATGTTCATGTGTGTGATTGCTTGATTATGTGATTACTTGTGTTCATCGTGATTGATCCATCGATCGCGAGTATTTCCATTCTGCCGTTTTTCCTAACAGTACCCTCTTTCTTCTTCTATCTTCTTTTATCTCTTTTGTGCTTTACTAACCCAAATTTCTCATCTAAATGGAGACTTTCACTTATTAGATCCATTTACAAACCTCCTTCAGCATAAAATGAAGAAAAGTTGTAAGGGCGGGCCTACCATTGTCCAAACTTGAAAAAATCTATCCAAGCCCGGCAATAGAGCTTTTTCTTAAAGATAAAAAGCTCTCATTTAAGGGCTTTTAAGGGCTGGGCTGGGCCCTCTTGTCTAAGCTGAATTGATGCGCATAACTACATGGACTTATGGATAATGAACCCAATGGTAAGGCGTCCATAGACTGAAAATCTACTTGTAAGTTTGACAACGATGTGAGCAGTTAAAGTCTACACATACAACCAGAAACTAACAACACACAATAGAAAACAAAACAAGCAAAAAAATTGGCTTCTCGTATACACCGAAGCCTCCTGTACCACCCCTCCCAGATGCTTCTAAAACATTCAATTGCCACAGCTGAAGGCTCCCTCACACCACACTTAAATGGTTCCCCATAAGATAATTGCAGTGGTGGAAGATGTGGATGCGGCCCGCTACGCGCTCCAATGGGCGGTTCAGAATCTCCTTCGCAACGGCGATCTTGTCACCCTCCTACATGTCTACCCTTCCTCTAGATCCAAGAGCAAGAAGCAGAGAAGATTGAGATTGAAAGGTTTCCAATTGGCCTTGTCCTTCAGAGATCTTTGTGTAGGTGTCCCAGAGGTGTGTTATATCAATGACTTTGACAATTTTATTGTTTTATCTATATTGCAATACAAAACATCTGAATTTATTGGAAGCTTGGTCAAAAGTTCATGAAAGTTAGCCCTTTCATGATTACACTGGTAATGATGAATTGTGAACAAGTCCATTAATGGGTTAGTTTTCAATGAAAGCACATTTTTTGGTGGACCAGACCCATAGTTCAAATTGGGACACCATTCAAGTGGTGAAGGTAATGATGCCAGCCCAAGATAGATATACACCGAACTCCAGTGTATAATTAGAGTTCTAATTTTTGAATTTCCTGCTCTTTTAACTGATGAGGATGTCTGATTTCCTGTAATTACCTTCAATTTGATGAAAAGGGTGGTTAATGATCATGTAGGTGAAGGTGGAGATCATCGTCACCGAGGGTGATCTGGGCACGATGATCATATCCATGGTGAAAGAGATTGGTGCTTCAGCACTAGTTCTGGGACTCCATGACCAGAGTTTTCTTTACAAGTAAGAGAGCTTCTTCTTCTTCTTCTTTTCATGGAAGATGTAGACTGAACTAGAGCTTTCCCCCAGAATGGGGGATTTTTTTAATTAACGGAGATGCTGCAAAAGGGTATCAATGGGCCTCCCCAAACACATGCGGTGTTTCGTGGCTGGAACTGGAATTGCAAAAATAACAATGATTTCTCTTTGGCTTACTTTCATTCAAAACCATCAATTTGTAGGATCATTTGATCATGGTTTAAAATATTTGGCCCACATAGGTTGTACTGGTGTGATACTTAAGTACAACTAATATGCTGATCTGTATTAGGATCAAAATTTCACGCCATCTACAATGGGTTGCTATGATGTGATCAGTGCAATTGGAGTGGGGCCCAGATGTATACAATTGGAATATCAGCACCCTTGAATACTTAAGACCTATCCTCTTGCAAAGGGCTATTTGGCACAAGTTTGTGGCAAATGGGTCAGAAAGTTGCCCATTTTTTGTCAGTCTTGTCGTGCGTCGGAATTCCTTTACTTTAATGTGGGAACAGAAAGTCGATAAGCTGACAACGGGGTTGGTGCTTCATCGGCCAATGCTAACCCTGCACCAAACTTCCTCGGGTTGAATACTCTTTTTCAACTTCACACTCTTTTACGTGTTTGGTTACCGGCATTTCTTGAATTTCTTCTCTAGAGAAGTTTAAAAGATAAATGTGCCACCTGGATGTCAGAATCACAGAACTGTCACAAAAAAAAATTTTTTTTTTAGTGATAATGCAATTCGAACCCACAACATTCGAGAGTAAACTGTAGTCTTAGGCCCTTTTAGTGAGAACTTCACAATTGAGTAGTGTAAAATGAACGTTTTAACTCTTCAAAGCCAATTAAGCTACCCCTTGAGTGAGAACTTCAAAATTGAGTAGTGTAAAATGATAGTTTTAGCTGTTCAAAACTCGCTGAATTCTGAAATTTCAAATGCTACTCAGCAGTGAAGCTATTTGAGAATTTTGAGAGAGAAAGCAGTGAGAGAATTTGAAATCTTTTTGATATAAATTCCCGGGATTCTAGTGAATTGTCCCAGTCAACCAGGCCAATTAAGAAATGTCAGATTGAGGGGCGCAAAAGTTGGTTTGTTCAACCATTAACATTCGTAGGCTTGGACCAAGACTTGCCCTGTTCACATTAGATTTGGCCTCACCTCAAAAAATAAAGCAAATGCGGTCATCAGTATTGAACCAGGCCCAGCTTGAATGCCGGATCCAAGCCGAGCCTGCGGTGGGTCTCACCCCCTTCCACAGGGGTAGGAATGGCAATGGGTTGGGTTGACCATATAGAGGTATAGGGACTCTGACCCGTAACCTGAACCAAATAAGTTATTAAATGTGTTGAAAATGCTGATCAGTGACCTGAATCATCAGGTTGGGATTTGAGTTCTTTAGGTTTGTGTCAGTTGGCAAGTTGGCTGCAAGCATGAACTAATTCGAATTCATCCCTTTCATTAATCTAGTCATCATTCACACTTACCAAGGTGCTATTTAGTAAGTTTATTTATTTTAAAACTGATTTAAATAGATCTTTGAGTGTTTTATATATTTTGAGAATGCCATGTTGGTAGATAGTACTCGCTTATATTAAAGCCCCAAACTTCTTTTGATAATATTTTGAAAACAGCAAGGCTATTTGCATTGTACAATTACTCATCTTAATGTCCTTAACAAAACTACGAGAATATCTCAACACCAAAACCAGTGTTCCTTTTCTTCAGATCAGCCACAGTCAACACCAATATGAACAGCCTCAATTGTAGGATCCTTGCTGTGAAGCAGCCCTCAACAGAAACAACAAGAAGGACAAGAGACACTTCTACAAATGTAGTGTTTTCACAGATTGAGATTGTCAGGCTATGGTAAAAACACAACTCCATCTCTCCATTTCAGTTCTCCAGCTCTTTAACACTTCTTCTCTAACCATTCTATTTCAATTCAGTGCACCAGAGCCCAAAAGCTCTTTTTGCATATGCCCCAGCAGCTTATGGCTGATCTGTTTCAGATCAAGAAGGAGAAAAGGGGGCACATGAAGAAGGATCCTTCATCAATCCATTACATTGTTTAAGATTGCGGGTTCAGATTCGAATTCGCAGTTGGTGGGCCACAGTTTGCTGCTTGAGAGGACAGGCTTGTCCCATTTATTTCCAAATGTTTGGTTCAATAATCCAACTCACACCAGATCCTAGAGACAGAGAAATACTGAGGTGCTAAAATGTTAAAGAATTTCAAAAAGAAAAATATAGCGATACCACATTTGGTACAAAATGTAGCAGAGTTGTTGTAGCAAAAATGAAATAGTTGTAGGGATTTGTTGCAGTATTCCATTTATTATTGGATAACAAGGTTTTTGGTAGATTTAAGAGTGCGCCATTCTCAACTGCTCTTTGAATTTATGGCCAAGCATTGGACTTATGATCATGTTTGAAATATTGGTCCTTTTCGTTATTATTATTATTTTACTATTATTACATTGATCTTGGTTGGGTACTTAGGTTGGCTTACTGCCTTCCATTCAAAATAAATAAAATAATATAAAAATAAATGAGGACAAATTCAATAATTAAAATAAAAAAAATTAAAACTAATGGCCACTTACATTGCGTAAAGAAGTTACTTTTTACCTTTTTTCTTTTCCCTAACCATGGCAGCTGTAACCTATGAAAGCACCAACACTAGGGGGGGGGGGGGGGGGGCTCGCCACAAGCACAAATGTTGGGAGAGGACGACAACACACAGTGACACAGAGAAAGGAAAGACTTACATATGCGAGAAAAGAGAGACTTAAGGATGGATCGATCTCTAGACATCTAGGGAAAAGGTGGGGTACATGCACTTTATGTGTCCAACCTTAAGAACCAACTAGGCAGGGGTGGGGTTGGGGGGTTTGAAAAGTGGCCAAAATGTATAAAACCCCCTTATATAGTGAGAATTTGGAAGAAGATGTAAAGCTCTTATCATGGATAAGGGGAGGCAATATAATCAATTCCATTAGATTATCCTAACACTACGTTTAGCCATGTTTTAAGCATATGATTTGTTTCTCAAATTACATCTATAGATAAGTAAAGATAACATGAATGTCAAATTGGGATCGGTGTCGATTCATGAGAATAGTTAAGTGTACGTAAAAGGGGCAAAGGGATGAAAGGTGGATCCAAGTGTTTCCTATAGAGCTTGACACCATAGTAAAGTTGCTTGGTCAGCTCTTCGGTGAATATTACCTCTGATTGATCACTTACGTTTACCACTTACCAGTGTAACTTGTGGGGCCCTTTCTGGAGAACTTGTAAGCCAACAGGTTGTAAAAAAATGGGATTGTTGTATCATTGTAAGTGAACAGTGAAAATGACTGGACGTGTAAGGTCAACGCTCTCGACTATACTCCTGTGCTTTTCCCGAATTTTTTGAACCCCTTTTACATTTGGAGGAACTAAGAGAATTCAATTAAGACTCCCAACTCTTTTTGAAGGAAGCAAGGAAGAAACTCTATTTATCTTTGTGCTAGACCTTATGTTACTACTTTAGACATAAGAAAATGGCAGATGTTTTTTTCTGTTTTTTTTTAATTGGTAACAGAGAACAATTCATTAAAAAAAAATTAGAAAATGGAAGAAGTTTAGAAGAGTCTTGGCCAACAACACATTATGCTGACTACATAGGAGCTCTGCACAGCCATGCATGCATGTCAAGTTGCTTGAGGGTGACATGGCGGATGGTGAGTGGTCCACCCATGGTCACGTTCAGGCAAATTCTCGGACAATCTGAACTCACACAAGAAATCTAAATAGAAAATCTTGACCAAAACACTATAAATAACCCCCTTCATAAATCTCCATTGGTGGGGATCCAAATTAGGACTTTCGAAGAAATTCTATCACAGTACCTTTAGATTTCTTAAGGAAGGAGAGAAGAAACTCTGGAGTTAATTTCTAAGACTTCGTTTTAGAAACCATCTTGTGGGACATTAGGTCTAGAAAAATGGGGATTCTATGAGGCTTTTGACCCACGATGATTGTGAGTGAACTAATCATCATCTGCCACATCGGCATGGAGAAGGTTGCCTGAGATGGGACACCATGCCCACATGGATGACATGCTTTCCCATGGTGATGTGGCGGATCGTGATTGGTGACACCACAATCACCGTGGGGAAAAGTCTGAGATGATCTGGACTGGTCTAGAAAGAGCTTAGTACTATAAATGGTATTTAGACTTTTAAATTTTGGAAGTTCCAATGAAATTTGAAATCCTTTTTTATCCCAACAATCTTAATCATTACAATATAAGATACTGCTTTACATCTTGAGTTATTTTTGACAAGGTAACAAATATTATTTAACAATACATAACAGAGCTTGTTTATTTGTAGGATAGAGCAAAATTGAGTAAATCCAAAATCAAGAAAGAATAATATATGATGGGGGTAATGATGACCTTTTGTTTTTAATTATTTGATATGGATTCTTTTTGACTTTTCGTATAAGAAGTAAAGAAATTTTTTTTTGTTTTTTTTTTTGCAATTTAGTTGTGAATTTTTGACTTTTTTTGAAAAAGAAATAGGAAAATTTGAATTTTTTTTAAATGAAGGGGAGAAATTTGAATTTTAAAAATTTTATCTTACTCTACTCTATTCTATTCTACTCTACCTCACGAACAAAAAGTTACAAAAAAAGATGAGACATTGAATACAGGCTTAAAAGAATAATTAGTGAAACCAACTAAAATGCCAATGATTGGACATTTAAAACATTTAGTCGAAGGTAATGAAATTGATGGTACGAATAAAACTGTTTCAATTGCCTATAAGTGCCTATGATCAAATGGCTTGAAATATCCAATGGGATTGAGTTTAAAGCTTCTCATTTACCTATTTAATCACACTCTATGCTTACCAACTACCCATAGGCCCCACTTTGACACATTTCCTACTCATGGCGGACCTAGGATTTTTGGTTGGGTATTTTTCATTGTTTTATTTCTTTTTCTCATTTTTTAGGTGATATATTTTGATGGGTTGTCATCCTTTTTGCATTTGTTGTTGGAAATATTTCTCTTTGTTTTCTAGGTTTTGATGGGCTTTTTAGTGGGTGAAGTTTTTTGCTTATATTGGTTAGGCACTACTTTGTTTTCTTCTTTTGTACTTTTTATACTTAAGAGAGATTTTTTATGTGGTTTCTGTGGTTTTCGATTTTCTTACTGAGTTTCTTTTTCCTTGATTCTGTTCTTATTGGTGCTTTTCTTTTTGTTGTTGTTTTGATTGAAGATGTCATTGGGTGGCATTGTTTTGCATGTTTGGTTTCTTTGTTTATGGAGTCCTTAATCCTAATAAGTTTCCTTTTACCATATTTTCCTTCTTTTTGGATTTTGGATTGTGTGAAGTTAAGTTCTTTTTTACTTTAGCAACAGAGATAATAAGAAGAAAACCTAATGATTGTTGTAAGTTACTAGCATTATTGCTGCAAAGAACTGTGTTTTAGTTCTAAATTGATTTTTAACCTAATGATGAAGCAGCTTGAAAATAGGGTACACTTCGTGGCTATTTTTCTTTGATAATATAGTCTGAGTCATTGTAGAAGAATCATAGTGAATGAAAACTAGGTTCTTTTTCTAAGATCGTTTTTTGACCATTTCTATTGGGATTTTATATTCTTGGGCCCTTTGAGAAACAATTCATGCACAAGCTATAAAAACTTGAGCTTTGAGTTTGATAAAATTGGTTATAATTGTGGTTTCGGTTCTTGGTGCCTTTGATGTCTTTTGTGCCATCATGGTATTGGCATTTTCCATTGTTTTTTTTCCCTTTCTAGTTCTTATTTCTATTGGATTTATAATACATTTCTCTCTCTAGATCCTTTGAGGAAAGGTTCAAATACATGAGCTATGAAGCATCTTTTGCATAAAGGTGTGCCTAAGAAATTATTGTTGTTTCAATATGTTATTTGGAGCACTTTACAGTCATCGTGGGATATCCAAATGCTGGAAGCTGAGGCTACTACAATAATTTTCCATATGACAAATGACATTGCGAAAAAGCTTTCGAATTTGTAAGTTTTTCATTAAATGACATTTGGTGTTATTTTGGTGATTATTGATGGTGATCTAATAGTAATCTTTGATGGTGTAGATTATATTAGTTCGTTGAATATTTCACTTCTTTTAAATATGAAAGTTCAAAAGATTAGAGAAGGGATCTCATGGAAAAAGTTCCTTTACAAGAGATTT
Organism: Sextonia rubra; assembly: GCA_037013555.1. NCBI lineage: Eukaryota > Viridiplantae > Streptophyta > Magnoliopsida > Laurales > Lauraceae > Sextonia > Sextonia rubra. The sequence continues at coordinate 4,295,020 of JASUAD010000007.1, forward strand.
TGTATCATTTCGGTTTTTTTTATAAATGACATACGTATAACACGCTGTCCTCAATCACAAGGTTAAATTCACTCAGTGGGATATGATGTATTATAGATGCAAACTTGTGGTCCAACAATTCAACAGGCAAAGGGAGTTGTATGACACATGGATTCAACATGCTTTGGGTTGATGGTTGGGAATGTTAAGGGTTGGAAATGTTTAATTATTGAATCTCTTTACTTTTTTAGAAGGAAATTTAATATGAATGGCCTGACTTTGCTAATGTATGTGAATCTTATGAATGTTTTTTTCAATTGTAAATAGTTTAATTCTTATGTAGATGGGTGTCTTTAGTGGTTGTATCGATCTTTGGAGGATGTATGTATGTAAAGAATATTTGGTGGTTGGCGGTTGAATGGTTGTCTTTCATGGTTGTATAGATGCTAACCTGTCATGATGAAGTTTCTTTTTGTTGATGTTAACAGATTTTTTGTTGACATTAACAAATAATTGGTTTATGTCAACAAAAACTGACATATTAACTAGACATTGAAACCATATAACTAAGAGTTTGTATTGATGTTAACAGATTATTTGTTGACATTAACAAATAATTTGTTGATGTCAACAAAAACCATCATATTAATTAGACATTGAAACTGCATAACTGAGCATTTGTGTTGATGTCAACAGAGTATTTATTGACATCAACAAATAATTGATGATGTCAACAAAAACGGATACATTAACTGGACATTGAAATTACATAATTGAGCATTTGTATCTATGTCAAAAGATTATTTGTTGACATTAATAAATAATTTGTTGACGTTAACAAAAACTGAGATAGTGTTAGGAGAGGAGAAGAAATGTATGTCTTCTTCGAATCTAAGTGAAAATCATGAGTTCTAAAGTTAGGTAGGATAGGATCGGTTGCCCACTGCATTTCCCTCTCTCCACTCTTCGTTTCTTCCTTTTCCCACAAATGCTGATTTTCTTTTTTTACGTTTTGTTGACATCAATAAAAAGAGTGGCAGAACGGGAATGAAGAAAGGATAAATGGGTGGGAGGTCCTCTATCGATATTATAAAAATCTAGGGTCTTTAGTTGTAGTAACCAAGGTTAGTGGGATTTTTTTAATAAATCTCCGACACTTGTAAATGTGAACCATTAAGAAGAAAGGGCTAGGATCATTAGATGGGGTTGATTTTTTGCACATACCTTCCATCATGATTTTTCAATGTCTCCTGCCCTTCATGGTTGACACAATTCCAGGTGGGCCTTAAAAAGCTAACTCATACACCACATCATATCGCTAAACCTTTTCTCATTTATAGAGATGGGCAAACATATTAAAAGCAAAGAGTTCGTCTGGATTCTTTACTTTCTTCCATTTTGTCCCTCTCCTCTTTTTTCCTCATCCTCTTTTGTTTCTCTGCGTCTTTTCCAATTTTTTTTTTAGGTTTCCACTTCTTTCTCCCTTGTTCTCTTTGTTTTCATAAAAGGAAACAAGAAAATGAAAGGATTTTTTAAGGGTTTGAAAAAGCATATACTTGTTAGTTGGGTGAAATAGGTTAATCCCAAATTGAACAATACTATACAAGTTAAGAAAACCTAATATATTTTGTGAGTTAGATTTAGCTCATAAAAATAAGTCAAGTTAGGATCAAATTTGTTGGTCAGGTCAAGTGTTGCCCTTTTAGATGGGCCAAAAAGAGTAGCACTTCTTTAAACAAAACACATTGTTGAAAAAGAGAGGGAGACGGAGGGTAGATAGAGATTGAGAGAGATTTTCTTAGGATAGTGTAGATACTTTTTTTGGAAAAAAAGGCAAAAATAGGAAAGGTTGCGTGGAAAGGCAAGGAGAAAGAAAAATCATGAGATAGACTTTTTCTTTTTTAATATTTGAGATTGAAGAGGGAGTGAGAGAGGAACAACGAGGAGGAGGAGGAGAGAAGATGGTAGAGTTTTCTTATTTGTTCATATTTTTCTTCATATATCGTTTAAAATCTTAGTTGAAATATTTATTTTGTTGAAATATTTATATTGGCCATATTTCTAGATGTTATGTGTTGGTAGTACTATTCCATAATCAATTGTTATGCTTACACTTGAAACCATGACCCATGAATATGCTTGCGAGTCTTCTAATTGTTTTTATTAATAGTTATCGACTTCATGCTTTTTATGTTATATGATTACCACTAACAAATAAAGCTAGTTTTTGGTGGATGACTAATAAATCCACCACACAGACCACCCCTCTCCCCCCAGGTTGGTATTGCGAATTTCAACATGCCATCCCCCACCTATACGTGGAGGTATTGCAAATACCAACATGCCATTTGACCTCTTTAATTAAGTTGTCAGATTCTCATTGGCAGGTGCTAGCCATGCTAATAGGGTTTGAAGATTTAATGTTAGAATTATTGGTTTTCGAGTTGATTATCATGTGTATAATCTTATAATTATCAATATAAAAGATCACCTTATAAGGATCCTAAAAGTAAGAATTAATTCTCAACATTGAAGGGTTGTAGGTTGATGTTAAGCTCCCCAAAATGGCGTTGGTAAGCTCCACAACATGTAATTAGGGTCCATATAATGTTAGACCCCCTAACATTTGGGCATCAAATAATCAGGATCTATGTAGGGAAGGGTGGTGAGTTGATGGTAAGCTTTGCAACATGAAAGTATTTTTTTCATGTGTCGACCTCAAGATATGAATAAAGGAGGATTATTTCATAAGATTGACAATTAATGGTAGGAAAAATAAGGAGCAACCCAAAATATAATAAGATCATGTTCTATTAAGAGGTATCTCTCATAGATTATGTGATATGTAATATTTTATCTACTACATGAGACACCCCATAAATGGAAATCTTGCGTACTCACTATAACTTCTAATGAATTAGCAGCCATCTTAATTTGACACTAATCTAAACTATACTCATAATTGAATTAAACTTGATGATAAACATAATTGTAGAAACTATTACAATTTAAGGCCTGCAAATCAATGGTTACTCAGCTAATTGAGATTATTTTTGTCCAAAATCATATTCATTGCAGGACCTTTCGAACACACTCTCCTCCTACAATTCAATTGTGTCCCACAAGAGGCTTAGAGTTTTACCTCTTATATAGTCTCACACAATCTATGAGAAATACCTTATGGTAGAACATAACTCATTATACAAGTTCTAATTTCGGATAAATGAATTAGGACTCTTGCATAGAGAGAGAGAGAGAGAGAGAGAGACTCACGCAACTAGATAGAGGTGGGCGGGGGTGGTGGTGGTTAAGGTTAAGGCTTGGAGTGTGATGATAATTAATAATGGGTTGAAGTTAGGGTCAATGGGCTGGAAATTAGGCCTTGTTGATCATAGATAAGGGCGTGTTGTGTTAGATATGTAGAGCGGGACCAATCCACCCAATCGGTCTTCAACCGAGGACTAGCCAATTTAGTAATTGGGCGAACAAATAGGTCAATTCTTAGCCAAAAATTGATCTGAACTGGACTTTTGCGGCCCATCCCACTACTGATAAGACACTGTTGACTTGACTTAAAAAGGAAGCGCGACGTCAAATAAGCCATCATCTGAGCGTATCGGCCCGACTCAAGTGATCCGTTCCGCGCCGGTGGTAGCGGAGCCATGACTCTGGTTCCGAGTCGAGAAACCTGAGTTGCAAAAAAGCCGACACAACAAACGCGTCACGCATACGGCTTCAACTTGTTACGCGCTATTCGATTGGTCGACGCTTTTCTTTTTCACATCTCCTTCCCAAAGACGCACAGGAGCAGTTGAAAAATTGGGTTTCCCCTAAATCCTGATCATGTGGGGCCCAGTGATCAATAACGTTGAACAATGTGACTTTGAGGATGATTGGAGATAAGCTTGAACCAAGGATTGATACAAGAATCCGTAGTGCACGATTTTCTGGGGCCTACTTGACTGCTTGATTAGGAGAAATATAAAGATTTTTTTATGTGTGTTTGTTTAATATGTGTAATTGGGTTATTGTGAAAGAAATCACTCTTAAGTAGATGATCGTAGCCATTCATTTCAAGGCCGCTCAAGTGTCACGGTTTTTAGGTACAAGTGCATGTGCATGTGCATGTGCATGACGTTTCAATGGTGTCTACATGGAACCCATAAAGGTTTATTGAGCCACGTGATTGATTTGATCGAAGGGTGGACTCAATCAAATTTGAAGAATTAAAAAAAAATCCCCCTATAATTTTAAAAATTCAAATGATCTTTTAATTTCTTACCCTATTTTATTGTATTGAGCCACCTAAAAAAAAGTTTCTTAGGTTTTTCCCTACTTTATTCACTACCAATTACGCTTTTTTTTTTTACATAATCCGCAACTTCTAATGATTAATCTTAATAATCCACTTATCCTTGCCCACTCATTTATTTATATGGAATTGAATTCCTTGATTTTAAAGGCAAAATGGGTTCTGGGTTATAAAGGAAATAAGAAGTGAATAATAAAAAAATGAATATGTAGATTTGACTCTATCTTGGAATTTATATTTTACGTGATAATCGGGAAATCCTCCATCACACCGTAATTTATTTTTACTAAAGAAGAGATCATTTCACTGTCTTTTCTGGACTTCAACCTTGATTTCTTTAATTGAACAAGATTTGAAGAATTAATACATTTCTTAGAGCTCCCAAGGGCGGCTAGAAGAGTTTAGGGGTGCGGTAGCAGGAATTGTGAAGGTAACGCCGAGCATAGCTCCACACATTGTCCAACCGATCATCGCGCGCATAGCAAAGCAAATCTCCTGAGGGCGCGGCTAGGCTTAGCCACATCCCTCAACATTTCAACCCCCAAAAATCTCATCTCTGCTCTTCTCCGGCTCCTGAGAGAGAGAGAAGAGAAAACGACTCTTTCTTTTCTTTCCCTCTTCTTCTCTCTCGCTCGGCTCCGATCCGGCTCTCATCAGCTCCGATCCTTCCACTCTCTTTCTCTCCCTCTTTCTCCCTCGGCTCCAATTCGGCTCAGATCCAGCTTCCTTTCATCGGCTCCGATTCGGCTCCATCTCCGCAATTCCTCTCCGATCTTCTTGTTCCTCCTCCATCTTCGTCTCTTGTGGATTTCGATCTTCTTCTTCTTCTTCTGCAAATGAAATGAAGAATTCGTAGCAGGTTTCGGATGATGGTGGTGAGTTCTTTCTTCGTGTCTCTTCTAAAACCCTAAAAAATCTCACTCTGTTTCAAGCTGTTGAAGCTGTTTGGGCTGAGTTTTAGCGTTGAATTACAAGTTTTGAATGACACTCATGAATGGTTCTTGTGTTTGGTTGAAGGTTTTGTCCAGAGGCTCCATTTGATTGTCAGGCAAACACCAAGGACTCCATGGATTGGAACGTTAACAATGCTTTCAAAACCATAAAAGGTGATTGATGGCATATTGTTGTTTCTTTCATTTGATCTTTCCAGTAATATGTTGCCACTGCCACTGCCACTGCTTTACAACAACCTCTATTAGGCATATATATATATATATATCTATAATAAAAAGTTACTACTCTTGGGGTTCTGGAGGTCCTCCAAATGAAAGAATTATGTTCTAAAAGCCATGCCCTTGGGATCATTTCCGACTCTTAATACATTTCCAACTTTGTCTATCAATTAGACATGAAACCCTTTTTATTTTATTTTGTTATGACAAGAAATCCACCGTCCTTTTTACGGTTGATCATTGGTGAAACTCTGGATACACATGGTCACCCACTAGTATTGTGTATCGGGTAAGGTCAGTTTCGAAGTGGGGTCGGGGAAATCAGTTCCAGAGATGAGAATGAATCTTTTTTCTAGCATTTTTATCTGGGTGGCATGCTAGGGTGGTAATTGTGCGGGTCAGATTGGGTTTTGGGTCAGCCCAAACTTGACTTTTTAATTCTAGAATGGCCAACCTAAACATGATGACCAAAGTTGTGTTCCTAGTTTTAAATTATATTTTTCTGTATACTCGATGAGAACCTGATTTTAAACCAACATGAACCCAACCTGAATTCAAAATGTTTTTTTACTTTCTAGACCCGAAAATGCACACCTGAGTTTCTGTTGTGGCAGTTGGATGAGGCTCAGGCCTGGCTCAACTTGCACTTCTATGGACTATGACAACTTGCACTTCTATGGACTATGGTACACCTTTGTGTGTGTGTGTGTGTGTGTGTGTGTGTGTGTGTGTGTGTGTGTGGTGGTGGGGGGGGGAGGTGTGGCATGTGATGATATAGGATTTCACCATTTAGGCTATTTGGGTATGCATTATTCTTTGTTTCCTTTACAAAACTTTGAATAAACTGATTGTCATACTGCCTTAATGCGCTAAACAGAGATGGAAACCAAATCAATGATGGACATGACAATAATACCAAACATAGAAGCTCATCCGATAGATATTAGGCTAGAATCTTCAGATAAAGGAAATGCGGTCTCCAGTATGAAGCCAAGAAAGAAGTCAATGACATCATTGTATCTCAAGTTCTTCGAAACAGCTCCTGATGGGAAGAGTCGAAGATGCAAGTTCTGCCAGCAAAGCTATTCTATTTCAACTGCTACTGGTAACAGTTATATTGACAACATTCTTTTTGCTGGCGTGCATTTGTTTCTCTCTTTATGTTTACATGCATGCATGCATACATGTGTGTACTATATCATCATCACAGCACCGTTTGGCCCTGATTTTGTACAAGTGAGCCTACATGTGCTGTAATCTTATGGGCTTCACCAGATATGGTTTCCCCATAAGTCTCTTTAATGGGACTATACTAGCCTTTTGACTGGTGAATTCTAATGGGTGGTTGAAATGAATACAGTAAAGGTCATCATTCAATGAGAAAACCAAAGATTTATCATCTTCCAATGGGGTGTTTAGATTGCCCCATCATAGTGGGCCCCATCAGAGAAATAGTGTTGCCTATAGTATAATGGGCTTATCATGCAAAGTGAATGTAGTACTTTAGATCTCTTTCTTCGCTTCATTAATTTTCCAATGGCTTATGTTGTTTGAAGGAAACTTGGGAAGGCACCTAAATAACCGTCACCCTGGATATAATCGGCAGGAGGGAGATGCCGGTACACCAGTTTTGCAACCTGTTTCCATAGCCAAGAAGGCTCCACCTGCTGCAAAAGCGGTCTCAGTGGATTTCGACCATCTCAACTGGTTGCTGCTAAAATGCTTTATTGGAGGCTCTCTTCCTCTCTCTGCATTTGAGGATGAAGGTCTAACAAATTCCTTCAAGTTCCTCAATTCCTCAGCCAAGTTCTGGTCTAGAGAGAAACTCCAGACAGTCATTCTTGAGGTCTTCGGAACCATGCAGGAAGACTTAAGGTCGGCTATTGAACAAGTGCAGTCCATGATCTCCATTACACTTGATTTCTGGACTTCCTATGAGCAAATCAGCTATATGAGCATTACAGGCCATTGGATTGACGAGAATTGGTCTCCCTGTAAGGTTTTACTTGATATCTCTCACATACCTTATCCATGTGCGGGTGCTGAGATCTATCACACGCTGTTAAGGGTCCTCAAGATGTTTAACATTGATAATAGGATCCTTTGCTGCACACATGACAACAGTCAGAGAGCCATTCATGCTTGCGCCGCACTGAAAGAGGATTTGGATGGCAGGAAGTTGAATGATTTGCAGTTCTTTATTCCATGTGCTGCTCGTACACTGAACCTGATCATAGATGATGGGATGAAAACCATGAAACCAGTGATATCTAAGGTCCGTGAATTCGCTCTTCAGATGAATGCGTCGTCAGAGATTGCACAGGATTTCAGGAAAGTGGCAGAAGCATATCAAGAAGGATATTGGAAGATACCGCTCGATGCATCTACTCGCTGGAGTGGTGAATACACAATGCTTGATATTGTTCGAAAGGTATCATCATCATCATTTGATTGGTTTGAAATATAATTTCTGATGGATCATCTTTCATTGACAAGTATGGCTATTATAATATGCTTGTTCAAGTGAAATGATTTCTTATGTTTTCTAGACAAAAATAGCAAGTGGTGGCATCTTTATTTTCTTATCTAAATTGATTTGTCTAGTGCTGACTATTAATGGAATGGACAGGCCATCCACTAATTGTTCCATATTTGATGGTTCTTCTATCTTGTTGGTCATAAAAAATGCTACCAGCCATTGGTCCATCTGTAAAGGGGGCAAAACTGAATGCTAAGAGTTATCTGTGAAGAGATTTTTTGAGGGTATTTCACGTCCCATCTACAATGGGGCCATTAATTTGAATGGTTTGGATCACTAAGAATGTACACAACAAATGATACGATTTAACTATAATCTTTGAAGGTTTCATTGCCATTTAGTTGTTTTGTTGAGAAGAAAACCCAAGTCTATCCATGGTTAAATTTATTGAAGACTTTAAATTACTTATTCACCTTAATTTTCATAATGTCCTCTTGCACCCATCAATAGAAGTGGGGACATTTTTGGATCCAGCCTTTGGCTTACACTAGTGAGAAAATACAGCCCAGTATATGGGAGACTTTGGGCCATGCCCTATCCTTAATAGGTGCCACCATGTTTAACATCTCCATCACCCAACCATGTCTCCTCTAGTATGTCATCATTTCTGTGTGATTGAACTCTTTAATAGTTACAGAATCTAAAGTGGCACCTTTTAGGGCCTTTTTTTTTTCTTTTCTTTTTTCCAAACTCTTTTATACTACTTGAAAATAAACCAACCTCTGCAACAGTAGTAGAGCTATTGTGGTGAAATGAAGCACGCTATTTTTCTGTTCCACACTTAAAATGAGCCTTTTTGTGGAACTTGTAAATGTTCCGGTTTTCATTCCATGGACATGGATATTTCCATTTACTTGTAATGAAAACCTTCTTCAAAGACTAAACCTAGCCTTTGGTTTTGTGGGCTATTTTCTTCGAGTGTGGACCATTGCTATGTTCTATATTTTAGCTGTCTATTTTCATGCCAACAATTGGACGGCTTGGTTAGTCTGAAGGTTTTCCACGGCATCAGCAGTCATGGTGGGCAGCTCATCAGCTCAGTGGTTTAGAGCATGGGCCCACCTGTTTGGAATACTAGAAAAAACTAGTCTGCCAAGCATTATCTAGTTTCATGCAGTTTTTGTGATTGTGAATTTCTGAAGTACTTTTTGTTATGTAGTAGGCTCACAACGCCATAGAAAATGTCGTTAACAAGCATGGAGGGACTTTGGCAAGAAGTATGCTTCTGAGCACTTCTGAAAAGAATGGGATGAACATTATGCATGCATATCTGGAGCCATTTCATAAAACCACTAATAACCTTTGTACAAGCAAATCACCAACAGTAGGTCTGGTCCTTTTCTTCATGGACCATGTAATTGAGATGATCAGCGCCTGCAGGGATTCACTCAACAGCCCTGAATGGCTAAAAAGCACAGCCGATGAGATGTCCAAGAAAGCCCGAAGCTACAGCAGCCAAGTCAGCAATCTCTGCACTTACATCTCTGCAATCCTTGATCCAAGGATCAAAGGGGAGCTCCTTCCAGAGAATCTTAACACAGAAACCTATACTGAGGCAGCTCGGAACCGTTTTGCTAGAAGATACTCATTTCCGGCCATTTCAAACTGCTATAGTAGTGCTCAGGATGATGAAGGGAGCAGTGTCTCATTTGCCGAGGAGATTGCACGGAAGAAGCGTCGGGGAATAATAAGCTCTGCCGCAGATGAGCTGACCCAATATCTGTCAGAGCCCCCAGCACCCATAGCTGCAGATGCTTATGGCTGGTGGAAGGGGAACTGCACTCGCTACCCACGGCTTTCAGTTATGGCACGTGATTTCTTGGCTGTTCAGGCAACTTCAGTGGCCCCTGATGAGCTGTTCTCCAGCAAAGGTGATGAAGTGGACAAGCAGCGGATCTGTTTGCCACATACCTATGTGCAACCCGTCCTATGCATCCGGTCATGGAATAAGAGTGGGTACAAGTTGAAGTTCCGTTCGGGCGAAATAGACTATGAGAAGTTAATGGAATTTGATTTAGCAGCTGATAACGCTAACAAGGTTTTGTCAGTAACCTGAAATGAGGAAAAGGTCTGCAAATGCATGTAGAGAGCTTCTAATATTATTCATAGTTAGAATGTAGGCTGACCATTCCAGGAGAGGCTGGAGTCAGTTGTATTCTATAGGTTAAAGTGTTGAATCAATTGCCTGTTCTCACAGGTTCCTATGTATTTTTCTCATTTATGGAGCAGAAAACAGCACAGATGCTCTTTGGCATGTAGAGAGAAGATTCCTTCAACACTGATATTCCATGAATACTTCAAAACTGATATTCCATGTAAAATGCAAACAGAGGCAATGCTCTACATGATCTCCAATGTGCAACAAGAAACAATTTCCTGTGAATGCTTTAACAAATCAGGCTCCTACTTTTTGGATTATGGTCCATGTTATGTTCATTATCTGTTGTATTTTCTCTCTTTTGAGGGTGTATTTCTTTTGCTTCAAACTGCAAGTGGTTTAAATATTTTGGCAGAACAAATTGCTATTCTGCCTTACATTTTGTAGAGATGTGGAAATTGGCTGCAGCTGAGCATGAGACTCTTCAGCTTTACCATGAGAGTGCACTTGTTTTTCAGACATGTTTGATTTGTCATATCCTTGTTCAGATGAGGTTTAATGAACTTATATCAAAGGAAATAATCGAGATAAAAGAAAATCTTCAGACCCAACTTATGCTGCAAGTGATTGTCAACAAGCATTTAATTATCTGACACATAAGGTGCGCTGCTTGCCAACATTAAGGCACAGTTTGGATCTGCTTGTGATCAGGTTTACCTGAAACTCTAATTAAATTTGACTCTGATTACCTGCAATTAGCTATGGCAAGGGACAAAAACAAGTCGCTAACTCAGGTTGTACCCAGTTACCTTCACCCTGTTTACAAATATTCTCACAGGCCCAAAATGTGATCACCCCATAGGTGACAAACAATCTACAACCAGACAGTCATAAGATTAATTCAACCAAAAAGTCACTGCGAAGTGATTCAATTGGAACACATCTCTTATTTGCCCTAATTAATTGTAATGGGTCACTTTCAGTCGTATTATTATCGATACCAACCTGAATTATTGGGGGTTATTACTTATTATTCAAAATGTTGGAGAGGTGGAGACAAGAGAAGGCCCACTGGAGTATGGACGTCTAATTAGGCAACAAAATGTATAATACAATTATTTATCAGAAGGTAGTCTTTCTTCAAAATAGATGATCTGATGTTGTACCCCTGAACTGGCACAGGTAAACAATCCCATTTCAAATGGGGTTAGCAGGGATGGAGCATAGGTTTCCTGGAAAATCCTAACAATTCATCTGGAGGACATGTGCATGTGAAAAATAGAAATTAAAAACATTAAAGACTATACTAGACAAAAGGGTAAATTAACATTTCAATATTCTGCTTTTACCCAAAAAAAAAGTTTCAATATTCTCCAAAAGACAAAACGAGTCAACTTGTCAACAGTGCCTTAAAAATATGATATGTTTGAATCCGTGTTTCATTTAGGTAATCTTTTGGTCGGGTACTATCTCGGACGAAGAGCATTGGATGCACTCCCAGCAAAGTGTCTTCAAGCAAGCATGACATTGTTATACTGAAAAAGTGGGTTCTGGTGGGCGAAATATATAACATTTTAACTGGTAAGGTAAATTATATTAAAGATTTTAAGAATCAGCTGGCTTAGGAGCACAGTTTGTTCTCTTTGGTTGTGGGTTTCAAATTGCATTACCATAATGGGGCTACAAGGAATTTATCTGGCTTCCCTTTGGCTCAAAGGAATTAGTCCGGCCCAAAGAATTTGAGACACCCTCCATTAGCCAAAAAAAAAAAAAAAAAAAAAAAAAAGAACCATAACCTAACATTATACACTCTATTGATCAAGTATGCCAATTTTGTGCATCCAATTGCTGCAACATGTTTTACGCAAAAAATGGAAAAAAAACTGATGCAATACATTTTGATGACTTTCAACTTTAAGTGAATTCACAAATATCTTAAAGAAAAGAAAATCAATTCAGTGCCCTCTTTATTACTTTTTAGAAAATTCTTTGATGCAAATTTGGTTGGCTATCATAATGACTAAAGATGTAAGATCCCTACCTTAATCTTCCTAATTTACTCCTAATTATATTGTATTCATTTTGATTTGGGGGTTTTAGAGGGTTAATTTAGAACTTAGAATGAGTTTACGGGGTAAATTGTAAATAGGTGAGACCGTAGAGAGGCCCTTGAGTGAGGTTTTGACCCTTAGGAAGGTCCTTGGGGAAATTCTCTAACTAACCTTGAAATGACCCAATGACCATTAACATTCCTTTGTCCTATCTCTAACGAACAGGGCATTTAAGTCATTTCCTTTCTAAACTAACTTATCAACTCCATTTAAGTCATTTCTTTTCTAAACTAACTTACCAACTCCCTCACTCTCATTTCATTTCAACGAGACTTCCTCTCCTCTCTCAATTCCCTCTTTCTTTCCTTCCATTTCCTCCAAAATCTCTAACAAAATTTTCTCTAGATCTAGGGTTTCTAAGCAAGGATCCAACGCTTCCATCATCTCTTCATCATCTTCCTCATCCAGCACTCTCAATCTCAATCATCTTCTTTCCTCTCTATCAAGGTAATTTTCCCCTAATCTCTACAATTCTTCATTCTCCTTGCTTCTTCTTATGAATTTCAGTCCCTAACCCTTCTCTTCCCTTGGATCTTTGCTAAGATGGTCTAGATCTAGCCATTTGAGGACTCTTAGGCTGTGAGAGCTTGGACTGTGTTGAATTTGTGGTTTTGGGGTAGAAGATCAAAAGATCTAAGGCAAGTGCAACATACTTTTAGCTTTCCATACATGTGAATAGCCTTGATTGTGCTTAGGAGGTGTTTGATGCAATACTTATTAAGATTACCTTGCTTATAATTACCTTGCTTATAAGCTCTTATCAAAACCATTTTCTTCCTATGGAACCCATTTATACTGCAAATGGCCTAATTACTATGTTTAAATGATGTTTGATGATGAATGGTGTTGTGGATTATGGAATAATATGCTATGGAGGTGGTTGTGATGTGCTTGGAGAGGAAATGAATGAAGATTTGGTGGAAATTGAATGGAGGATGTTATGTGTTTAAATGTAGATGAATGTGGTTTAATTAGATGGAAATTGCACGGTAGATAGATGGGAATTGGAAGGAATGATGGAAACTCTGGTTAGAACCAAGATATCTTTGACTAGCCTAGCCCTTGTCTCGGTGTGCTGAAAATGCTAGCCCTTGTCTTGGTGTGCCAAAAATGCACATGGAATTGAAATAAGAAGTCTCTCGGCTAGCCGACCTGGTTGCCGAAAGACCTACTCGGCAAATTGAGTGGCTCAAATTAGAACAAAGGTTGAAAATGTACCTCACTAGAATTGTAGCCGAGAATTTCTTGGCCTATCGACCAAGTGCACTTCGGCTAGCCAAGGAGATCACCGAGGACCATAAAGGGGGAATAACTAGATGTTATAGTTCATTGAAGATCCCTTAGCTCGTCGACCCATTGTACTTAGACTAGCCAACAACTTGTACCTCGGCTTCCGACAAGCTCACCGATAGAGCCCTATTCATAATTAAAATTGGATTTTTTTGCCATTTGTGGAGGTTTGAGCTTAACCTCTACCTTTGAGTTGTTCGAAAGTAAGTGGGAATCAAAACCTGATGTAGTAGATGAATTTTCGGATTTTAAGGATGCCTTGACTATCAGAGCACCTAAGGGAAACTTATCTTCCATCTTGGGTCTGTAATGTCCATCATGTGGACGTACCTAGTGACCAAACCTGAAATGTGTAGCCTTGACTGGTTACTCCTTTATACGTTTCATTGATTACTTTGATGGATATGATTATACATTGTATTCCTTGCACTCTATCCTTATGGTCATTTACTTATATTTTGTTGTACCCAAATTGGTAATGTAAATGATGAAGACCTTAATCTACGGTACACTTGGAGGTGACCCAGGAATTGGTAATGGAGATGGATGACTGTGTGTTGGCTAGGTAGGGTATTCGATAGCCTTATGTTTGGGTTGTATTGACGATGTAGTAGTTGGATTGGTTGACATGAATACGTACCTTGATATGGACTAATATGGTGTATGGCATTGTGTATGGATGACATTGTACTTGGTATGAATTTATGGATGGATTGCTTGTATGGATAAATGAATGGACCAATTATGAACTCGTTCTTTGATGGATTGACACTCTTGCACATAAAAGGAGCCTTGCAAGATACTGACCATTATTGTATTGATCCCTTGTTGTTGGCACTAACATCCACTTAGTTGATAAGTCTTAGTTTTGGGCTGGGTAGGACCTAATTGTTATTTTTGCCTTCATGATTGGTTGGTTTATGGAGATGGATCTACACCATCTGATACCCCCACATCGCCATGTTCATTGTACAGTATCAAAACTATCAATCGGATTTCTAAAACTAATTATGGATTGGCTGGGCTATGATCCCACGCGCTTCCCCACTGCAACTCGAAGAAGGTCCAAACTACTTCACCACACACCACATGGACCAAAATCCTCCAAACCCCAACATGCGCCGCCCGCGCCGCCACCCCCCCCCCCCCCCCCCCCCCCCCCCCCCCCCCAAACAACAACCCAAACAACAACCACCCAAAAAAAAAAAAAAAAAGAAGAAGAAAAAGGAGAGGGAATTTATAAGCATCTTAGTGTGGGAAGGTACACTAACTTTAGGTTCCCTTTCTAAGCTTTGCTTGTCCAGTTTATTTTATTTAAGGCCACATCACAATGTCTGTCACAACCCGAGCCCAAGAGTTCGGGGGTTAGCAAAAGCCAAACCGATGATACACGTACTCCCGTGCCTATACACATAGACCTGGTTTAAATATACACGCACAAGGGAAGGTTCAAACGTGCCAAACATGTATGCGGAAGCTGTAGATATCAAAACATCACACTAAACAATGCAAGAAGAGAGTTCGAAAATAGAGATGGCATATATCGATAAAGGTTTTACAAAAGGAAGCAAAATAAACATATACAAATCATGATAGGATTCAATCGTGACAAATCTCAAAATGATGAAGACTCATATGCAATGATGTCCATGGCGCTCTCCGATGGAGTGACTACATCCACTCCTCTAGTCCTGATGGGACCTTGGGGGCCTCACTTGGAGTCTGGTCGACCGACGAGGGGTCGGTCTGGGTATCTGAGCCTACAACACCAAAGACAACTCGTGAATACAACGATTCAACAATGCATAAGCTATAACAAGTTAACACATGCTGTGTCTAATAGAATAAAGAACATCATATAAATCATAACAGGTCACATTCGTACACTAAGTTGTCGTGCAAGAAAGAAACATGCCATGTGAATCAATGTATACATGCTGTGTACATAACTAGTTGGCGATTACATTGCCATATGCTCCCAAAAAAGGGATCTTATATCCGTGCAAAGAACACCATTGACCGGGCCAGGGTACAAATGGGTCTCGGGTTCCTGGGGTCCGGATTCCCCAAGACACTTTCTTACTGCAGCAAGGCCATGAAAACTACACCAAATTCACCCCGTCGGGATCCTAAGGCTGAGGCTAAGTAGTGCCTGACCATACTGACTCAATCATGAAAATCCTGAGTAGATCGTGACAAGCATATCATCCATGCATATTCGAGAACATGTCTTATACGTGTAACATACATGCATACTCAAGGTACAGAAAACATAGTAACATAGTCAACAATGTGAAAGTAACTGAAACAAGTAATCATGCTAAAGAGTGGAGATCAATGATCGGCATACGACATGTCATGCAAGCAAATCTTAACATATCGAATCACGTTCATTTACTAGCCAACTCTAATATAATTCTCCAGTGTTTCTAACTATGCATGATGATGTAGTTTTAAGTTATCCACCGCACCGTTGTCTAGTGTTGCATGATGTCAGCATATGGTGCACAGAAGCCCTTAAACCAACACCCATGGGGAGGTGCTTAACAACTGGATAACGAATATGAATGATTCGCAGCCCGTGAGAGCATTCACGTATATTTACATAATCCGTTGGGCAAGTCCATGTTGCCTACCTTCTATAGCAAAGGTCCTACGAGTCTCATGCCTTTCATAACTTTCTTATGGGTTATGTCTTCTGGCTCAACCGTGCGTGACCTTACGGCTTAGCCGAAGACACCTTACGGCTTAGTCGTAGAAGGTCTCACGGCTTAGCTGTGGCTGGGCCGTAGAAGAGTTGTTGATTTGCATACTCTCAGTTATTTTTAGGTGTCACCCTGTATTGATCTACGGCTGGTTCATGGTTAGGTCACTGCTTAGCCGTAGTGTACTTTACGGCTTAGCCGTAGCACATTTCACGGCTTAGCCGTGCATGCGCTGGGTCGATTTCTGAATCAATTACAGCAAATCTGTCATGACATTAAATGAGCAAAATCTCAACAGAGAAAAGGAGAATGAGCTTAATTGGGCTGTTACCATACTAGGCATGCAAGATCATGAGAATCATCCAAAAATCAAGCATATGTCAACATGGGTTCATACAAATTATGCTTATACTTGCCTTAATGGAGTTCAACCACACCAATTGTTGTCCTTGGGGCTCAATTCACATCTAAACACCACTCACAGCTATCATGCATGAGAAATAGAGAACTTGTGAACACCTACATAGCTAAGGAGAGAAAGAAAGGAGAGAAGAAATCCAACACCCATGCGTACCTTGGACCACACGAAGTAGAAGAGAAGACAAGAGGATCTCTAATTCCCCTTCTAGCTTGGCTGAATCAAAGGAGAAAAGAAAGAGCACAAATAGAGAGAGAGAGACGAATGTGAGAGAAGAGAAGAGAGTGAGGGAGAAGAGTCGGTGATAGCTTTATATAAGATAAGATTAAAGGCAAAATTGCAATGGAGTCCAGTGTAAGAAACTATTTACAGTTTGAGTCAAATCCGGGCCCAATGGAATCATATGATGTCAGTTACAAACGACGTAGTTACAGAAGTTAATGAGCTCAACGAAAGACACGTGTTGACACCAAGATAATGCGAAAATGACTATGTCTTATAAAAGCTAAAATTACGAAAAAGGGCTTGGTCTACCTAATCCAGGTCAAATTCAACCCAACTACCTATTCATGACTCGCAACAAAAGCAAAACAAAAGAAAAACACAATTAACAAATAAAGCAACATTAATTAGTCGCTAAACGAGGTCAAGCTGGGTCGGAGTGTTACAATGTCTCCATAGTGAAAGAGGATCATTATTTAGCATTAAAAATAAGGAGGCTCATGATTTAGCAAGGAAGTTCTAGTCAAATTTAGTCACATCCTTAAAAGTTAAAAAGATACAGCAGATATATCTAGCAAAAAGGATATCGGGCATTATTGCCCATTTGGGTTTTTTCGCCCTAGTCTTGTGGGTGGACTTGTTTTCAATTCCTCAATTTGGGTGTAGGTTGGAGTTGTTGGGGATCCCTTTACAATTTATGTCTTGGGAATGGATTTGTTTACCCTATGCAAATTACACTATTCATCTCTTTATTATATCCTTGTCCCCCTTTCTTACTCCACCATAGTGACTAGCAAGAGTCACAAAATTGATTGGAAAGCTTATCACAACTCAAACCCAATACCACCTTCACAAAGGAAAATGCAGCATTGTTGACTATAGTTGTAACCCTTTAATTTGGGTGTAGGCCAGAGTTGTTGGGGACCCCTCTACAATTTATGTCTTGGGAACATATTTTTGCTCATCCTATGCATACTTTACATTGTTCATCTCTTGATTGTATGCTTGTGCCCCCTTCTTACTCCACCATAGTGACCAGCAAGAGTCACAAAATTGATTGGAAAGCTTATCACAACTCAAACCTAATAGCCCTTCCCCAAAGGAAAGTGCAACATTGTTGACTATAGTTGTAACCTTTTAATTTGGGTGTAGTTTGAGTTGTTGGGGATCCCTTTACAATTTATGTCTTGGGAATGGATTCGCTCATCCTATGCACACTTTACATTGTTCATATCTTTATTGTATGCTTGTGCCCCTTTCTTACTCCACTATTGTGACTAGCAAGAGTCACAAAATTGATTAGAAAGCTTATCACAACTCAAACCCAATACCACCTCCATAAAGGAAGTGCAACATTGTTGACTATAGTTGTAACATTTTAATTTTAATGAGTTTTTCATGATGCAAAAAAAAAAAAAAAAAGAAAAAGAAATAGAAATAGAAAATATCTCCTTCAACAAATGCTCCACCAAAGCCGTCTACAACAATTCTCACCAAAGGAACCAATCCAAATCCTACTTCACACACACAAAAAAAATGTCTATATATATTTGGAATGGTAATAACGTTTATTAAAGTTGAGTACCCTAAGAAATATATACTGTGAAGCAAAAACAAAAACCATTCAAAAACAGAAGACTCCCAAAACAATAGCGGGAGAGCCTAAGAAGAAAAAATCTAAATAAGAAAAAAGTCAATCATTTCGAGTGAAGGCCTCTAGGTAGAGGATACCAAAATGAAGACTTCACCAAAGAAGATTCAGAATCAGATTAGTTTCAACCCATATCCTACAACCAAATGGTAAAGAAAATTATATATAAGCTCATTTCATAGATATCACTACGCTACGCATATCCTACTTTCCTGGTATAAACTGCAACGCTCACTTGTCTTAGCTATTTTATCCAATCTTGGCTAAGTTGCACATGCACAAGGCCAAGGCCAAGTTCAACAAAAGCCCAACTCTCTCTAGCTTGAGTATAAGCTTTCTTTCAGCAAAGGTTGGATGTTTTGGCCTAAATAATAGATGTGCTCAACCCAAGCTTTCTTGGCTGAAAGGTAAAAACTAAACATAAGCAAACCCCAATTTGTCAAATGATCTATAACTGTGCTCAATGTTGGACCGATAGGCTGGTTTTGTGTATGAGAAACAAGCCTAATAGGTCCATGTGCAACTCTGATTGCAATCCTTCCCAAACCAGCTTGGACCAAAATTGTCATCTATGGCGGCGACTGCACAACCATGCCATGCAAAACCCAAATGCTCTTTAAACAATAGGAAGAGTTATGAGTTTTGAAATGGTCAGGATGTAAAGATCAGTAGCTGGAGCTAAGGGAAAGTGACTTACAAGGGTTTACTTAGGTAAGAGAGTCTAAATGGTGATCACAAGCTTGTAGAACAATGAAAGGCACTCACTATTACAACATTGAGCTTGTGGGCTCTAATTTATGTTGCCAATCAAATCCCATAATAAATAAGTTAAAAAAACTCTATGGTAAAATTGACCTCTCTAATTGGCAGTAGACCTGGAACCTCATCTAGAATTACATCCAAGAACTAACACACTACTGGGATCTAGCCAAGCTTCTTAGGCTAGTTCTTCTCAGAGATGAAGGCAATACAAACCTTGTAGCCACTGTGGATCAACCGCTTTACCATAACTGCTGAAACTTGCTTGGTGTCCAGATGCTTCTTCACGCCCTCAAACAAAACACTAGGACTGGCTTCATCTGCCTAAAAGGTGATGGTTTTGTGACAATAGTCCATACAAGTCCTGTACCTTGCAAGCCAATCCATACCTAGGACCACATTGAAATCATGCATCGCCAACACAATCAAATATGCTAGCATCTGTAGCTTGTCCACCTGAACTATATAGCTTGGGTAGTAAATGTCACAGATTACTCTCTTGCCTACTAGGGTGTTAACCATAAGGATATAGGGTAACTGCGCTGGTTGCTCTCGGAGGTTACAAGCAAACTGGGTGTGTTACATATGAATGAATAGGCCTTGGATCAAACAACAGCTTGGCTTCATGATCACAAATGGAAAGCTTACTTCCAATGACATTCCCTATTGCCTCGACAGCCTTGTGAGTCAAGTATACACCCGTCTTACCTATTATTGTCCCTATTTATGTCCCTGTCTTTGAGGAGCCAAACCTTGTCCCTGCCTAGTTGGCTGCTACTGCTGCTTTGGTGGTGCTAGTAAAGCTTGTCTAATAGGTTGGGCTGAAATAGCTGCTCTTACTTGCTACTTTTTCTATTATTGTGGAGCTCTAATGGCACCCCTCTTCTTGGGGCAGTCTGCGAGCCTGTGGTCCATTGAACCACACCCAAGGGATGCTCTGTCCTTCTCTAGCACTCATTTGTATATTGCCCCTGCCACATAGGCCACACGCTGGCTTTCTTGACCCATTGGAGTTGCCTTTATGCTTCTTCTGTTGCTACTATTGACTATTTTTTGACACGTGGTACATTTATCTTAAGCCCACTTAACAATATAACTTGAGCCTACTCTTTTGACAAATAAGACCTATCCACAGCATCATCATAGGTCATAGGGCGTTGGCATGCCATAACATCTATTTTGATGCAAAGCCTTAAACCCACAATAAAACACTCCAGTTTCTTCTCTTTGGTGTTTATATTCCTTATAGAGAAACAAGAGAGTTGGGTGAAGGCATGGATATACTCTGCTACGGTCATCATCTTTTGCCACAGCTGGATGAATTCTGCCTTTTTCCATCAGTTCACATGCTCTGGAATGAATTTCTTCTTGAAATGCTTCTTTAAAGTATCACAAGTAGTAGCCTCTGACATGTTCCTGTAGGTTGGCTTGACACTCTTCCACCACATGTCTGTAACATCCCTGAACATGGAAGCAACTAACACCACCTTCTGCTTATTAGTACTAATCACCATATTATAGGCATTTTCTATATGCTCTAGCTATTTATCTGCTTGTAATGAGTGTTCCAGTCCTGCAAACTCTACATCTCCCCTTTTTTGGAACTTCTCATAGAGCGAATTAGGTTTTATTGTCCCTCTGTTGGACTACCACTTGAGTACCCATATTCGATTGTACCTGCATTTGCCCTTGTTTTTCCATAAGGGTCAATATCTGAGCGTGCATGGTAGCCTAGTTTTCATTAGTCTTAGTAACTCGCTCCATCATCATTTGCATGCTTTGCATTACCATAAGGAACCTGCTGTCCATCTTACGAGGAGAGGACGTGATCCATATCTTCAATGAATACGTCATCTAAATCATCATTCAGGTTGTTCCAAAAGGAGCCATGATGAGCATCTATAGCTCTTTTTGGCACCATTTATTTGCAAAAGAACCATTTATTAGTTCATAGAAAAAGGTACTTGTAGACTTAAAATAACTTATGAGACCCATATCCCAATGTACCTATCTTGTCCTCACCATGTACCCTAGGGTTTCAAAGTATTTTGTCTTTTAGGCTTACTTATGCTTTGATACCATACTTACGTATATCATGCTTGAAGCCTGAGAATCGAGATTTTATGATTAAGGTACACCTCAAGGTGCGACTTGCATATACCGTGGAAATTCGTGCCATGCCTGAGGCACATATGAATAACCACAAGGAAATTCCTATAGGATTCACATGTGAAGTTTATCATAAAAACACGTGTAAATTTAAACTTTTGTGGAAGCCTGTGTAATTCACTTGTAATCCTATCTTTAGAACCATATCAATCAATTTCATACCTGGGATACGGCATATGCATAAACAAATCCACATGATTAAGTTAAGAATATAAACAAGAACAAGGCTTACAAGTGTAATTTAGACAAATCTTAAACCCAAGTATACATCACGTCAAAAGAATATCATGAGTCTACATGCTTACGAAATCCAATGTGCAACAAGACCAATATGTACATGAGTCAATGGAAGTGACTCATTCGCATACCACATACAGTCCGTAAAATGAAATAAATGTCTATCAATAAACATATAGCATGACAATAGTCTAATAATGATGGTAGGATGCATATGATATGCCAATCCATATGGCAATCCCATGTAAGGCCCAAAACAACCCAAGTGACGCTCTACACAAAATACGGATGACTAGTAGATGTTGTTGGTAGTCCATCCCATTAAACCTTGAGGAGTCTCTCAGATCTCCTCGGCGCTTGTGTTGGTGAGTATGGTATCTGTACCTGTAACACTAAGAGTAGTACCATAAATAAGAAAATTTAGCAAGAATAAACAAATATAAAACCTAACATACTGTATCAAATTGGATTAAATAAACATGTTGATCATATGAGGGAAATAAACATAACCTACTCGATGTACATATAGAAATAAGCATGAAAGAAGGAATCATAAATAACATGTACTTTCATTTTAGTTGGAAATCCACACTAGCTATATTCTCCCGACCATTGGTTGCATTAGGTGTGACTTAAGGAGGAGAGCCTTCAATCATGTGGGATACTAAAAGGAGGCCCAGTTAAAGGCATACCAAGTAGCCCTAAAAGTATCGGTCAACTCCGCATATACCTAACTACAGTAGGATCCATGTACTATACCCATACTCAACCCCGTCAAGCTTTGTAGAGTAGAAGCTGAGTGGTGACAACTATACAAGTCAATGAGTAAACAAGTACCATTTTTACTTCTCTTTTGTATAATTCAGTTTACTTTCATTCACATCAGATTGTACTTGAAGTCTTCTAACCATAAACCGTATCAATTGGACGTACTTATGGTAGGCAGACTAGACAATGTACTGATCTAAACCGATGCATAATTTATATGAAACATGATCATATCATGTAGAGGTCACAGCTTTGACTTAAGTAATAGGTATGCAATTGATCTTTGGGAATCAAGGATGTTTAGTGGCCAACCCTAATCTAAGAGGACCTATTGTGTATGAGGTGGACATCAAACTCCTTATGCCAACACCCATGGCTTGGCATCACCTGTGACTTGGGAATCTTACATGGGTGAGTTTCAACTTAACAACTCCTGTGTGTGTTTCAATTATCATTGGACTATGTTATAGGGTAGTGGGTTCTAATACTGTCCTTAAATAAGCCTTACAAATCCCCAAATATCCTAAAATTTAGGTAACTTAAGTACAAAGGCTTCATAACCTATCCAAAGTCTTGGTTACTTGGGAAGGATCATCGGTGTAATACTTGGCCAGTTATAGAGGGTTCTTCGGCTAGTCAAGAACCTCATTGATAACACTTGGGGAAAACATCCCTTCTGGAAAAAGCATCGAGGGTTGCCGAAGTGTAACCCCTTGGCTAGTCGAAAGGGAGCTTTCGACTCACCTAGAAGCTCACCGGGACACCCTCCAGAAATGGTATGCTCTTGGAAAGCTTTCCGAGGGTTACCGAAGTGTAAACCCTCAGCTAGCCGAGAGCTTCAAAATTTCTCAAGCTCAAATGGCTTCAGAAAATCCCTATTCTTGCACCCAACAACCCTTTTTAATCTTCTGATAACACATCTTCCAAAAGCACTGCATTTCCAAATTTCCACAATTATTAACACCTCCAAATTAAACCCAATTTGCATTTATTAATTGCAATCCATCATGAAACCCATAAAACATAAAGAATTCAAAATCATATATGAAATAAATCAATTGAGTCAAGCAAATAACACATACATACAGTAGTATAGTTATACTTGCCTTGATACAATGCTTGAGTCCAAATTAGCCTCCTTTAGCTCAAAAGCAAGAGGATTTCAAGCTTATACAACCCTAATCATGGAGATGAATGCAAAATGATAATGAGTTGATGTGCATGCGGTAAATGGGAGTTCTCCATACTCAATTGTAAGCAAAGTTTTAAAAAGAGATAGAAGGGCTTACCTCAGGATCTTATAGAGGAGAAGAAAGATTGAGAGTGGAGAACTCAAAGGTTGGAGATGATGGAAGGGATGGTGGAGAAGAAGAATCTCTACTCCAAAATTACATGCAATGGACCTAGGGCTTGATTTCAGAAGGGAGGTGAAGAAGAAGAACTCTAGCAACAAGCAAGGGAGATGTCGATCTTAGAGGGTCGGAGCTGTTTTAACTTAAATAGTTTTCAGATATTACAATTAAGTTTGATTTTGTGGGTATATTTACAGTTTGCGTCAATTGGGCTTTAAATGGGTTCATATGAGTTCAAATGGAGTTACGCCCAATATGAAAGATCATGCTCATGAACATGATGCACCAAAATTAAATGAAAATGATGCATGGCCACTAAATTGGAAATTAAGAAAGAGCCCTTTAGATTACCTAGGTTTTGTCAAACTTGCCCAAATCTAACTAACCAAGCCTAATTAAAACAAAACAAGGTAAATTAATACTAAAATAAGATTAATTGTGCTCTAAACACAATTAGCTTAAGTCGAGACCTTACATATAGTGCTCCTCTTGGTGTTAACATAGCACCCACAACTGATGCAGCCACTAAGGTCACAAAGACTCCATAAGGCTTAGAAAAGTGGACAACAAATGACATTTTCTAGTCATCCCATTTATGTAGAGCATCAAAGGGATTTTTTGGGGTCATGCTTACGGTTGCCACGGATTGGCCATGAGCTACATCATACCTCATATCGAGTCTTGTTCTTGTCATGTTATTGACTATTGCCTTTTGGATATGTATACTATTTATGGATTGTACTAGGTTATAATCATATGGATTGTATTTTGGATTGGTCATCCTACTCATGGTATGGATTTATGCATCATGCACTTGGATATATGAAAGATTTGCATGGGGGATAATTCTAGATTGCAATTCAAATAAAACTACTTTTACGCAACGAAAAATAAAAGCAATCAATCCACAAAGAAGGAGATACAATATTTAATGTGGAAACCCAAACGAGAAAAACCACGAGCCCAAAGTGGGCTAAACCAAACACTAACTTTTATAATTAAAAAATATACTCACAACCCTACAATCAGTTCCTCGACACAAGGTGTTGTAGTTGTTCTTGTTAGATTTCCTCGACAAGTAGTCCATTTGTGCCCCGCTATTAGTGCTTTGATCACCACCCTGAGTGAATCTCTTTAACGAGAGAACTATCTTTTATGAAGATGTAGAAGCCATGATCTCCAACAATGAAGTAGAAGCATCAACTCTAGAACATGAAACCTTTAACTCAACTGTCCAATAGAAGTTCTAGATAAAATCTCCAATATAAATTTTTAATGAAGATTATGGAGCAGGATCCCTTGGGGTTAAGAAAAATACTTATTTTATAGCCCATAATTTGTGCTTTAGGGTAAGAGTCCAAGTGTGAACAAAATAGGCAACTCAAACCCAGTTGGATGGGCGCTCGAGTATAATTTCATGCAAGTTGGTGGCTTTCCTCCATTAGTGTAACACTCCGATCCCCTTTGAGCCGGATTAGTGGCTCATTAGTGTGTGTTTTTGTTGTTTTATTCTTTTGGACTTGGTTTTGGGCCTTGGATAGGTAGTTGAGTAATCTTTGACCTGGAATAGGTAGTTCTAAGCCCTTTTTCGTAATTTTGCTTTTGCCTTGCTTGCATCATCTTTGCATCATCTTGGTGTCAGCACGTGTATTTCGTTGAGCTCGATACTTTCCGTAACTGTGTCAGATCCATTTGGAGTCAATTGGAGAAGTTGGACCTTCGTGTGACTTGAACTGTAATTAGTATAAACTCTTCGGACTTTGACTTAAACTTCCAAATCTATAAATATAAGTCAGGACCCAGGTGTCTCCCTCCCTGCCCATTTGTCTTGATCGTTGCATGCAAGAGAATTCGGGAGCTCCACGTCCCTTACTTCCTCTTCTCTCCACTTCTCTTCTCGTTTTGGGTTGGTGTTGGGAGCTTGCACTCATTTTGTTTTGGATTGGGTTCCTTCTCTCTCATCTCCATCTGTAGCTTGGTAAGTGGGTTCTTTCCCAACTCTTCTCTCTTCTTCTCCAATCGCACCTCTCATTCTCTGATTTCCGAGTCCTCATCTCATGCATGATTTATTGCTTTGATTTGCTTTGATTCTAGTGGATTTGGAGCTTGTTTCAGAGGATTTGTCAGATTTAAGGCAAGTATAAGTACAAGCTTGATAACACATATGGGTATTTTGTTTGATGGCTTTGATTTCTTCTTATTCTTTGTCTAGCATGTTTTACAGCCACATTTTGTGAATTTGGAACCTCTGTAACTCATTTTGTTCAGCTTCTGTAACGAATTTCAGTTTCTGTAACTATCCCGAATTCGTGTTCTGTACTGTACGGCTAAGCCGTAAGTTTCTACGGTTTGATGTCCAGAGACTTAAATTTTGAGTTTTGTTCTACGGCTAGGCTACGGCTAAGCCGTAATTTGTCCTACGGCTGAGCCGTAAGCTAGCCGTGACCCAAATCGTAACTCAGCCGTGAATTAAATCTCTGATCAGTCGAAACTTTTCCAATTCAGTGCTCCTACGGTGTGGCTACGGTTAAGCCGTGAAATGCTACGGCCAAGCCGTGGATTGGGCTACGGCTAAGCCGTATACTGACTGTAGCTCAGCCGAAAGAGGCATCAGATCAAAGGTGAAAGATGACCAGTTAGCTGTGTTTTGAATGGAATCATGGTTAAGCTGTAGTGCATAATACGTCGAGCGCGTAAGATGTCTCCGGCTCAACCATAGGTCCCTCATGGCTAAACTGTTAGGCATGGCATTTCTGAATTTAACTTAGGATAATGGTGAGACTTGTAGGGCTCAAATGCAGGTTAACCACCCATGTAAACCGGCCAATGGATTCCTTGGATCGCATGAAAAGTTTGTTCGGCTGTGACTTATTCATGTGAGCGTTGATCACTGTTAAGCACTTCCCCATGGGTGTTGGTTTAAGGGACGTCGGTGCACGCAAAGATTACATTGCAACACTTTGATAGCAACGGCGCATTGACTAACTTAAAACTACATCAACATGCACG
Source organism: Sextonia rubra (assembly GCA_037013555.1). Taxonomy (NCBI): domain Eukaryota; kingdom Viridiplantae; phylum Streptophyta; class Magnoliopsida; order Laurales; family Lauraceae; genus Sextonia; species Sextonia rubra. The sequence goes on from JASUAD010000007.1 coordinate 4,321,811, forward strand.
GTTAGTGACAGTGAACAACTAGATTAGGACTGGTTTGTAACGAACCTTGACTCCGTATTAATCTGAGATGCATTGCATATTGGTTATGGTTTTGCCCTCTGTTCTGCTAATCTATGTCTATGCATTCCGCAGTCATTTTGCTTTCGCTCTGTATATCCGTTTTACTCTTCGTTCTGCACTAAGCTTGATCTATGCTGTGCTTTGACTTAATCTATGTTCTGCTCTGTCTTTGGCTTTGTATATCTCTGTTTGGTTTGGGTATTCCCGGGTGGCTCTGCCCAGAGGTTAATACGGGAGGATAAGATCCGGTCCTTGGCATCGGTGAGTCCAAAGCGGATAATCTCCCTTCTTTGGATTTGATTTGATTGGTGTTAGTCTGGCTCTACTCAGCCTCAGCCCTAGGATGCCCGACGGGGTTACCTCTGGCTTAGATCTCTGTATCTCTGTATAACTGCAGTGTCGCTTTGTCTTGGGACCCCAGAACCCAGGAAACCGAGACCCACTTGTACCTTTGGCCTGGACAGTGGTGTTCTCATCTGCTCTGCTCTGCTCTCTATTTGAGAGAACATGGTTAACGTAGTAGCCAACTAGTTCAGTATTCTATGTTTTGATTCACATATCATGTTTTACTTCTATGCACGATTGGCTTAGTTTCCTGATATGGAACTCTGTATTTAATCTTCTGTCATTATTATATTCACTTTGATACTATGAGTGTTGCACTCCTGTTACTTGTATTTGCTGGATCGTTGTATTCATTTGTGTTGTCTGTGGTGTTGCAGGCACAGCTACCTTGCCCAGCTCCCCGGCGGTCGAGGAGGCTGCAGGGCCGAGTGTAGAGGCACCCTCCGGTCTGGCAGAGTGGGCTTGATCACCTCTGCCGAGTGCGTGCATACATACCAGTGGCTTTTTGTCACGACCCGAGCCCAGAATTCGGGGGTTAGCGAAAAGCTAAACCGGTGACACACGTACTCCCGTGCACGTGCACCCAAACCCAGTCCAGATGCACGCACACAAGGGATCTAACACGTGCGAACTAAGCGTACGCGGAAGCTGTACATATCATAGCAAGCAACAAAGGAAAATAAAATAGCGGAAGCCAAAGCAAATACGAAACGGAAAAGACAAAGACAAATACACTGAGATAAAACCGAATACACACCAAAATCAATATACACAAAATATACAGAATACAAGTCCAAAGTCCAAAGTCCAAACACAAGCTCTCAAAAACCAAAACGCAAAATAAAAGCCACTGGTATGCATGCACGCACTTGGCAGAAGTGATCAGGCCCACTCTGCCAGACCGGAGGGTGCCTCTACACTCGCCCCTGCAGCCTCCTTGACCGCCGGGGAGCTGGGCAAGGTATCTGTGCCTGCAACACCACAGACAACACAAATGAATACAACGATCCAGCAAATATAAGTAACAGAGATGAAACACTCATAGTATCAAAGCTGAATAAATGACAGAATAATGATTTCAGAATTTCATCTTAGTAAGCTAAGCAAATCGTGCATAGACGTAAAACATGATATATGAATCAAAACATAGAATACTGAACTAGTTGGCTACTACGTTCACCATGTTCTCTCCAATAGAGAGCAGAGCAGAGCAGAGCAGAGGAGAACACCGCTGTCCAGGCCAAAGGTACAACGGGTCTCGGTTTCCTGGGTTCCGGGGTCCCAAGACAAAGCAACACTGCAGTTAAAACAGAGATACAGAGATCTACGCCAGAGGTAACCCCGTCGGGTATCCTAGGGCTGAGGCTGAGTAGAGCCAGACCAATACCAATCAAATCAAATCCATAGAAAGGGAGATTATCCGCTTTGGACTCACCGATGACAAAGACCGGATCTTATCCTCACGTATTAACCTCTGGGCAGAGCCACCAGGGAATACCCAAAAATCAGAGATATACAAAGCCAGAGAATATACAAAGCATAGCATAGATCAAAACATAGTACAGAGCGAAGAATAATACAGATATACCGAACGAAAGCAAAATGACTGAGGAATGCATAACATAGATTAACAGAACAGAGGGCAAAACCATAAACAATATGAAATGCATCTTAGATTAATACGGAATCAAGGTTCATTACAAGCCAAGTCTAATCTAGTTGCATCACTATCACTAACCGTGCATGTTGATGTAGTTTTAAGTTATTCGATGCACCGTTGCCATCCTAGTGTTGCAATATAATCCTTATGTGCATCGAAGTCCCTTAAACCAACACCCATGGGGAGGTGCTTAACAATGAGCAACACTCACATGAATAAGTCACAGCCTAACAGACTATTCATGCGCTCCAAAGAATCCATTTGGGCCGGTTTACGGGTATGGTTAACCTGTATTTGAGCCCTACAAGGTCACACCATTAGCCTAAGTTTAACTGATATTTAACAGGTCTTACGGTTTAGCCATGGGTGACCTACGGCTTAGCCGTGGCATCCTACGGCGTAGCCGCAATATGCACTACGGCTTAGCCGTGGTTCCCTTCAGAACACGGCTAAACTGTCAGCTTTTCCACCTCTGATCTGATACATCCCACGGCTGAGCTACAGTCAGTATACGGCTTAGCCGTAGACCAATCCACGGCTTAGCCGTAGCCTCACCGTAGGAGTACTGATATCAGAAAAGTTTCGACTGATCAGAGAATTAAATCCACGGCTTAGATACGGTTTGGTTCACGGTTAGCTTACGGCTCAGCCGTAGGACAAATTACGGCTTAGCCGTAGCCTAGCCGTAGAACAAACTCGAATTTGTCACTCTCTGGAATCTAAGCCGTACAGGGTTACGGCTTAGCCGTACAATACAGACGCGAATTCGGGAAGATTACAGAAACGAAATTTTGGTACAGAAACTGAATAAAACAAGCTCAACTGATTCTCATAGCTTAGAAAATGGCTGTAACACATGCTAAACAAAGAATAAGAGTGAATCAAAGCCATCAAACAAACACCCATATGTGTTATCAAAGCCTGTACTTATACTTGCCTCAAATCTGACAAAATCCTCTGAAATCAAGCTCCAAGCAACTAAAATCAAAACAAATCAAAGCAATCACACATGCATGAGATGAAGACAAAGCAACAGAGAATGGGAGAAGCAATTGGAGAGGGAATACAAAGAGTTGGGAAAGAACCCACTTACCTAAGGCAAGGACAGAGATGAGAGAATGGAGAAGAACCCAAATCAAACAAGGGAACCCAAATCCTACTCGAGTAAGAGAAGGAAAGAGAAGAGAGAGAGAGAGAGAGAGAGAACGAACGTGGCTTCTGAATTCTCCTTGCATGCAGTCGATCAAATGAAATGGGCAAGAGAGAGACATCTGTAAGATGACTCACTTATATAGGTTTGTAGTTTTAAAACAAGGTCTAATGGGTTTAAGCAATTTACAGATTAAGTCACACGAAGGTCCATCTTCCCCAATTGACTCCAAACGGATCTGACACAGTTACGGAATTTGTCGAGCTCAACGAAATACGCGCGCTGACACCAAGATGATGCAAAGATGAGATGAGCAAAGCCAAAGCAAAATTACGAAAAAGGGCTTAGAACTACCTATTCCAGGTCAAAGGTCACTCAACTACCTATCCAAGGCCCAAAACCAAGTCCAAAAGAAATAAACAAAACAAAACACACACTAATGAGCCACTAATCCGGCTCAAAGGGGATCGGAGTGTTACATCCTCCCCCACTAGGAATCATTCCGTCCTCGGAATGACTACCTACCTGCGCAAAGAGCTGGGGGTACTGGCGCGCTAGCTGCTCCTCTAGCTCCCAAGTAGCCTCATCCGGACCGTGATGTTCCCACAACACCTTCACCCATCGGATAGTCCTGGTACGAAGAATCTGTTCTCGTGTCCCAACGATGCGAAGCGGACGCTCAACGTAAGTTGCATTAGGCTGAATCTGGATATCATCGTAGCGAATCACATGGCTCGGATCTGGCACATACTTACGGAGCATCGACACATGGAACACATCGTGAACACCGGAGAACTCAACTGGAAGTGTCAACCGATAGGCTAAATCTCCAACTCGGCTCTTGACTTCGAACGGTCCTACATATCTCGGAGCTAACTTGCCCTTCTGACCAAATCGAACTGTGCCCTTCATCGGAGAAACTTTAAGAAATACCCAATCTCCGACTTGGAATGCCAAAGGTCTCCTCCGAGTATCAGCATAGCTCTTCTGCCTGGACCGAGCAATCTTCAGATTCTCTATCACTTTCTGCACCTTCTCTGTCGTCTCAGCAATGATGGTCGGACCATGGAAACTTCTAGTTCCAACTTCTTCCCAGCACACTGGGGTCCTGCACTTGCGTCCGTATAGAGCCTCATAAGGTGCCATACCAATACTCTCATGGAAGCTGTTGTTGTAAGCAAACTCACACAATGCTAGATGCGTATCCCATTCCTTCTCAAAGTTCAGCACGCTAGCTCGGAGCATATCCTCCAACGTCTGAATGGTACGCTCCGACTGTCCATCAGTCTGGGGGTGGTATGCCGTACTAAAACTCAGCTTCGTGCCCATAGCTTCCTGAAATGCTCTCCAGAATGAAGATACAAAACGACTGTCTCGATCTGACACAATCGATACTGGGGTGCCATGCAATCTGACTATCTCGTCAACAAACTTCCTGGCCATCTCCGTGAATGTCATCCCTTTCTTGAACGGAAGGAAATGTGCTGACTTAGTCAATCTGTCCACTATGACCCAGATCGCATTATTCTTTCTACTGGTCGGCGGAAAACCGGAGACGAAATCCATAGTAATGTGCTCCCACTTCCACTGCGGAATGTGCAATGGATGCAATGATCCTGGAGGTCGCTGATGATCAGCTTTTACCCTCTGACAGGTCAAACATCGAGCTACGAACCCTGCGATCTCCCGCTTCATATTGTTCCACCAAAATCTATCTTTCAAGTTCCGGTACATCTTCGTACTCCCGGGATGCATCGCATATCGGGCATCGTGCGCATCTGTCATCAATTTCTCTTTCAGCTCGTCCACAGCGGGAACACACAGTCTATTCCGAAAGTATAAAACTCCATCTACTAGGCTAAAATCCGGTCGATCTGAAATCCGATCTCTGAACTTCACCAGGAGGGGGTCCTCAAACTGGCGATCCTTGATCTGCTGAATCACCTCAGGCTGAAACACGACGGTAGTAGCTAATGTCATCGAGTCTCCTACCATCTGAACCTCTACAGGCTGATCATGCACAAGCATATAGAATCCTGCTAACACCTGAAGACTGTCTGTCCTCCTGCTGAGTGCATCTGCAACTACATTGCCCTTGCCTGGGTGGTACTTGATCGGAAAGTCATAGTCTTTGATGAACTCCAACCACCTTCGCTGCCTCATATTCAAGTCATGCTGATCAAACAAGTATTGCAGACTGTGATGATCGGAATGGACCTCAAACTTCACACCGTACAGGTAATGTCGCCACAACTTCAATGCAAATACAATGGCTGCTAACTCCAAGTCATGTGTGGCATAGTTCTTCTCATGCTCCTTCAGCTGTCTGGATCCATAGGCAATCACCTTCTGATTCTGCATCAGTACACAGCCTAGTCCAACTCGAGAAGCATCGGAATAAATCACGAATCCCGCACTACCATCCGGGAGAGTCAACACTGGCGCCGTAGTGAGCTTTTCTTTCAACATCTGGAAACTGCGCTCACACTTCTCTGTCCACTCATACGGGACCTTCTTCCGAGTCAACTGAGTCAGCGGAGCTGAAATCTTCGAGAAATCCTGCACAAACCTGCGGTAATATCCCGCCAAACCCAGAAAACTCCGAATCTCTGTCACTGATCTAGGACGGGGCCAATGGACTACTGCCTCAATCTTAGCTGGATCCACCATCAATCCATCTCTAGAAATCACATGTCCCAAAAATGCAACTTGCTCTAGCCAGAAATCACATTTAGCCAACTTTGCATACAACTTGTGATCTCGAAGCAGCTGCAATGCCTTCCTCAGATGGTCTGTATGTTCCTCAGCAGTCTTCGAATAGACCAATATGTCATCTATGAAGACCACAACAAACTGGTCCAAGAAGGAAGTAAACACCCTATTCATCAATGCCATGAAAGCTGCGGGTGCATTCGTCAAACCAAACGGCATGACAAGGAACTCGTAGTGTCCATACCGAGTCCTGAAAGCTGTCTTCGGAACATCCTCATCCTTCACCCTGAGCTGGTGATATCCTGACCTCAAGTCAATCTTAGAGAAGTAAGCTGCACCCTGAAGTTGATCGAACAACTCATCAATCCTAGGCAATGGATATTTGTTCTTGATGGTCACTTTGTTCAATTGCCTGTAGTCAATGCACATCCGGAAACTGCCATCCTTCTTCTTGACGAACAAAACAGGTGCTCCCCAAGGTGAAACACTCGGGCGTATAAACCCCTTATCCAACAAATCCTGCAACTGTTTCTTCAATTCCAACAACTCTGCAGGTGCCATACGATATGGAGCTCTACTAATAGGTGCTGTACCTGGTACCACGTCAATAGCAAATTCTACCTCCCGAACTGGTGGCAACCCTGGCACATCCTCCGGAAAGACATCCGGGAACTCGCTGACTACTGGGATCTCACTGAGCTGTCGCTGATCTTTCTTCTCTGAAATGAATGCAAGAAATCCCTCACATCCCCTACGAAGCATCCTGTCTGCTTTACAAGCAGAGATCACACGTCTTGGGCACTTCATCTGGCTGCCCTCAAATCGGAATCCGCTGCCCAAATCAAAGTAGATAGCCTTACTGTAGCAATTGATACACGCATGATATCTCGCAAGCCAGTCCATACCAAGGATCACATCAAAATCCAGTGTCGTGAGCAACACGAGGTCTACTGGGAGCTGATGACCAGCTATCCGCACATCACACTGAGGGTAAAACACACTGCACTCCACCCGCTTACCAACCGGAGTGGATACTAACAACAAGTAGGGAAGTGGTGTAGGTCGCTGTCGAAGCTGCACAGCAAAATGGGGTGCTACGTACGAACGCGTAGACCCTGAGTCAAATAAAGCTAAAGCTTCTGCATCGGAAATTAAAATTTTACCTTCCACTACCGTGGCCTCCTCCGCGCCCTCATGCGTAGCAGCATAGGCTCGGGCTGTCTGGCGGTTCTGCTTCTGGCCTGGGCGAGCTGGCTGGGATCTGCCCTGTGAGGTAGGTCCTGTCTGTCTCATCTGTGGAGAGGACTGAAACTTCGGGCATTGGGCCCGCCTGTGGTCCGTAGAGCCACACCCGAAACAAGCCCCACTCTTCCTCCAACATCTGTCTGTGGGGTGATCCTTCCCACAGTGACCGCAAACTATCTGAGAACTGCTCGAACTGCCCTGTTTACCCTTGAACTTCTTCTGGAACTGACTTCTGCCACTGAAACCTGCTGCCCTCTTAGCCTCTGTTCGCTCCTCCTCAAAGATGGCCTCTGCATCATAAGCCCTGTCAATAGCGTCATCCAAGGTAGCCGGCCACATACAAGCAACCACGTGGCGTTTGTGTCTCGGATTTAGGCCGTTGACGAAGCGAGTCACCTTCTTATGCTCCGTGTTCACCATATCCTCTGCGAAGTGGGACAACTCTGTAAACTTGTGTACATAATCTGCAACTGGCATCTGTCTCTGCTGAAGGTTGAAGAATTCCACTTCCTTGGCTCGCTGAATATGGAGAGGCATGAACTTACGACGGAATTGCTGCTTGAAGGTCTCCCAAACTGTGGCACTGGGCATAGTCTGAAACGAAGTCTTAACACTCCTCCACCATGTCTTAGCTACACTCCGAAACATAGAGGCTGTGAGAACTACCTTCTGCTTGTTGCTGCACACAATCGTATCAAATAGCTCTTCAGTCTGCTCCAACCATTGCTCCGCCTGCAATGCATCCTCTATCCCATGAAACTCGGTCGCCCCTCGCTTACGGAACTTGTCGAAAAGAGCATTAGGGTCTGATTCCTTAGGCTGGAAAATCACCTGCTGATCTATACGGGGTGATGCTACTGCGGCAGCCTGACTCTGCCTATCTACCATGGATGCCATCTGTGCCTGTAATGACTGCATAGACTGCATCATCATCATCATCCGCTCCTCACTACTGATGTGTGGGGGTACCGATCCACTATCACCATTGTGGCCCTGTTGATTCTCATCCCTAGATCCTGATCCTGATGCCATCCTGCAAAAGGAAAAGAAACACAACACACAAATATAAAATGCCCTGAGTTAGTCCGATCCCAAATCAACCTATGAGACTTCGAGTCAAATAGTTGATAGCGTTGTCTCACCACGATCTTAGATGCCTACATGCTTATAACTAGCATGCTCTGATACCATACAATACGTATGTCACGACCCGAGCCCAGAATTCGGGGGTTAGCGAAAAGCTAAACCGGTGACACACGTACTCCCGTGCACGTGCACCCAAACCCAGTCCAGATGCACGCACACAAGGGATCTAACACGTGCGAACTAAGCGTACGCGGAAGCTGTACATATCATAGCAAGCAACAAAGGAAAATAAAATAGCGGAAGCCAAAGCAAATACGAAACGGAAAAGACAAAGACAAATACACTGAGATAAAACCGAATACACACCAAAATCAATATACACAAAATATACAGAATACAAGTCCAAAGTCCAAAGTCCAAACACAAGCTCTCAAAAACCAAAACGCAAAATAAAAGCCACTGGTATGCATGCACGCACTTGGCAGAAGTGATCAGGCCCACTCTGCCAGACCGGAGGGTGCCTCTACACTCGCCCCTGCAGCCTCCTCGACCGCCGGGGAGCTGGGCAAGGTATCTGTGCCTGCAACACCACAGACAACACAAATGAATACAACGATCCAGCAAATATAAGTAACAGAGATGAAACACTCATAGTATCAAAGCTGAATAAATGACAGAATAATGATTTCAGAATTTCATCTTAGTAAGCTAAGCAAATCGTGCATAGACGTAAAACATGATATATGAATCAAAACATAGAATACTGAACTAGTTGGCTACTACGTTCACCATGTTCTCTCCAATAGAGAGCAGAGCAGAGCAGAGCAGAGGAGAACACCGCTGTCCAGGCCAAAGGTACAACGGGTCTCGGTTTCCTGGGTTCCGGGGTCCCAAGACAAAGCAACACTGCAGTTAAAACAGAGATACAGAGATCTACGCCAGAGGTAACCCCGTCGGGTATCCTAGGGCTGAGGCTGAGTAGAGCCAGACCAATACCAATCAAATCAAATCCATAGAAAGGGAGATTATCCGCTTTGGACTCACCGATGACAAAGACCGGATCTTATCCTCACGTATTAACCTCTGGGCAGAGCCACCAGGGAATACCCAAAAATCAGAGATATACAAAGCCAGAGAATATACAAAGCATAGCATAGATCAAAACATAGTACAGAGCGAAGAATAATACAGATATACCGAACGAAAGCAAAATGACTGAGGAATGCATAACATAGATTAACAGAACAGAGGGCAAAACCATAAACAATATGAAATGCATCTTAGATTAATACGGAATCAAGGTTCATTACAAGCCAAGTCTAATCTAGTTGCATCACTATCACTAACCGTGCATGTTGATGTAGTTTTAAGTTATTCGATGCACCGTTGCCATCCTAGTGTTGCAATATAATCCTTATGTGCATCGAAGTCCCTTAAACCAACACCCATGGGGAGGTGCTTAACAATGAGCAACACTCACATGAATAAGTCACAGCCTAACAGACTATTCATGCGCTCCAAAGAATCCATTTGGGCCGGTTTACGGGTATGGTTAACCTGTATTTGAGCCCTACAAGGTCACACCATTAGCCTAAGTTTAACTGATATTTAACAGGTCTTACGGTTTAGCCATGGGTGACCTACGGCTTAGCCGTGGCATCCTACGGCGTAGCCGCAATATGCACTACGGCTTAGCCGTGGTTCCCTTCAGAACACGGCTAAACTGTCAGCTTTTCCACCTCTGATCTGATACATCCCACGGCTGAGCTACAGTCAGTATACGGCTTAGCCGTAGACCAATCCACGGCTTAGCCGTAGCCTCACCGTAGGAGTACTGATATCAGAAAAGTTTCGACTGATCAGAGAATTAAATCCACGGCTTAGATACGGTTTGGTTCACGGTTAGCTTACGGCTCAGCCGTAGGACAAATTACGGCTTAGCCGTAGCCTAGCCGTAGAACAAACTCGAATTTGTCACTCTCTGGAATCTAAGCCGTACAGGGTTACGGCTTAGCCGTACAATACAGACGCGAATTCGGGAAGATTACAGAAACGAAATTTTGGTACAGAAACTGAATAAAACAAGCTCAACTGATTCTCATAGCTTAGAAAATGGCTGTAACACATGCTAAACAAAGAATAAGAGTGAATCAAAGCCATCAAACAAACACCCATATGTGTTATCAAAGCCTGTACTTATACTTGCCTCAAATCTGACAAAATCCTCTGAAATCAAGCTCCAAGCAACTAAAATCAAAACAAATCAAAGCAATCACACATGCATGAGATGAAGACAAAGCAACAGAGAATGGGAGAAGCAATTGGAGAGGGAATACAAAGAGTTGGGAAAGAACCCACTTACCTAAGGCAAGGACAGAGATGAGAGAATGGAGAAGAACCCAAATCAAACAAGGGAACCCAAATCCTACTCGAGTAAGAGAAGGAAAGAGAAGAGAGAGAGAGAGAGAGAGAGAACGAACGTGGCTTCTGAATTCTCCTTGCATGCAGTCGATCAAATGAAATGGGCAAGAGAGAGACATCTGTAAGATGACTCACTTATATAGGTTTGTAGTTTTAAAACAAGGTCTAATGGGTTTAAGCAATTTACAGATTAAGTCACACGAAGGTCCATCTTCCCCAATTGACTCCAAACGGATCTGACACAGTTACGGAATTTGTCGAGCTCAACGAAATACGCGCGCTGACACCAAGATGATGCAAAGATGAGATGAGCAAAGCCAAAGCAAAATTACGAAAAAGGGCTTAGAACTACCTATTCCAGGTCAAAGGTCACTCAACTACCTATCCAAGGCCCAAAACCAAGTCCAAAAGAAATAAACAAAACAAAACACACACTAATGAGCCACTAATCCGGCTCAAAGGGGATCGGAGTGTTACACTTTTATTTTGAGTTTTGGGTTTTTGGGGATTTGTAATTGGACTTTGGACTTTGTACTCTGTATATTTGTACATCCTTATTTTGTCGTGTACTCAGACTTGTATTTGGTTTTCTAGTTGTAATTATTTTATCTTTTCCGTTTCGCATTTGTTTTTGGCTTCCGCTATTTTCTGTTGTTGTTTGCTATGATATGTACAGCTTCCGCGTACGCTTAGTTCGCACGTGTGAGATCCCTTGTGTGCGTGCATCTGAACTGGGTTTGGATGCACGTGCACGGGAGTACGTGTGTCACCGGTTTAGCTTTTCGCTAACCCCCGATTTCTGGGCTCGGGTCGTGACAATTAGTTTGCTTGAGTATAATAAATGGGCGCTCGAGTGAGCTAGCTACTGTCTTGGGCACTCAAACCCAGTTAGATGGGCGCTCGAGTATAATTTCATGCAAGTTGGTGGCTTTTCTCCATTAGTTTGCTCGAGTATAATAAATGGGTACTTGAGTGCGCTGGCTACTGTCTTGGGTGCTCAAACCCAGTTGGATGGGCGCTTGAGCGTGCTTGAAATTCCTACATGCATCAGCAAAATTTTTAAGGCTATAACTTTGTTGTTTTAGCTTTAATTTACATATTCTTGTGTTGTATGAATATTTATACAAAATTAGCTTTCCAATGGTTAGTAGCTTGCCTATATCCAAGGGTTGGTTTGTGAGATATGACCTTTTTAATCTATGTTATTCTTAGAAAAGTACTTTAATTTGCATATTTTCAATTCAGCTCATTCGGGGTGCAACCACAGTCCATTCTAAATATAAAATAAAAATCAATAGACCAAGAGTTTTGTCCAACCTATGTATTAGCCAATACACAAAAATCCTAACAATCTCCCCCTTTAGAAATTCATGAACAAAACTTTCCTATACAATCAACATACCCAAAATAAAAACCAAAATTACATTGAGTACATTGAATTGTAAAAAAAAGAAATCGTAATAATAATAAAAAAAATCTGTACCATCAGTTCTGAAACAATGAATCCATTTTCAGCTCCAACTATCTTTAGATTCCCCCTGAATTCTATACATCTCCCCTTTTTTGTCCATAATTGAAGAACTTATGATGTTAGCATATAGCATATCATCAATCAGGATCCAACAGTATCTCCCCCTCAATTTTGACTCCCCCTTAATGATATCCTCGCAGCAACTTAGAGTGAGGGCTCAATCTTTCAACATTAGTGTTTAGACTTTGGCAACCACACTTGTGAATTGAAAAACTTTCGCACGGTGTATACCAATATAGATGATAAATCTTCCTTCTTAACCCAGATTGCACTTGATTTAACTGTAGGCTCATAAAACTTAGTTCTCAATAGTGTATTTTTTGGTAGAGCTCTCAGCTTTATGCAATGTAGATGAATGTGTCCTTTTATTCCATAGTGATGACATGCGGGTGCTTATGCATGTTTAGTCCTAGACTCATTCTTTGACGCACAATCAATATTTCTTCTATGCAGTATGTTATGCAGTGGGTGCCTTTATTGTATTTTGACAAAAACAGTTTTACCTGATGAGTTTGATGTTGAAGCAGCATCAGTGAAGCTAAAATCAGTCTTGTCATTATGTAACTTCTAAACACTTATGATGTTGTCAAGTACATTCGAACTAGCATGCATCTGACTCAAAGTAGCTTTTGTAGCATCTAAGTCCATCAAAGCCATCTTTAATTTTCCATTCATATCTGCATTCTCAGCTTGGTTCTTCAACACTTCCTTTCTTAAGGACTCATTTTCTTGTTTATCATAAACCAAACCTTAAATCAGAGAACTTTTATGACCTTTAACAAGAATAATGTTTGCATGTGCTCTTTCTAAAATTTTCTTAAGAGATAAAATTTGAGCAGTAGATTCTTTGACCTTTGTCATAAGTTTTGCAGTATGCTTACCTAGGTTTTTAATTTCTCCATAACAAGAATTTATACTATCCTTTTCAGTTTACGCTTTCATCTGACACTTCTTCATTATCATTTTTTTTTATCAGAATCATCGTCAGATGGTGAAGATCTAGCCATGAAAGCAATAAATTCGCCATTCACAATGTGAGCCCGACTAGGCTCAAGAAACTCTTCCTCTTCAGCAAAACTATATTCATCCCAAGTGATATTTAGGGCCTTATTATTGCTTGGTATGAGACTCTTTTTCTTATTAGTATAATCATTAGCTATGTGCTCATAACCTGGACATTCAAAACACTGAATTGCTTTTGAGAAACTTTTTTTTCCAGTTGGAACAAGTTTAAATCCAATGTAAGACCTTTTCATAAGTTTGTTAAATTGTTGCACAATCTCAGAAGATAATTGCATATCCCCTTCCTCAAAATCAAAATCAGATTCAACTACCACTTTCTTCACTAATCTCTTGAAAAATTTGAAAGGCTTGGAAACTTTCAAGGCAAGTTTATAAGATCTTACTAGGCGATTTATGAATTTAATCTCAAAAGTTCGCAAGTTTCCGACCAACTCATCAAGTCTTAAAGTTTTTAGTTTGTTGGTCTCGGCAATTGCAATAACTATTAGATTAAAATTTACTGGGAGAGATCTAAGGATCTTTTTTAACAATCTTCTCTTTATACATTGGTTCTTCTAGGTTGTAACTTGAATTGGTTATGTTGCTCAATTTAGTATAAAAGTCATGACACTTTTCCTCTTCACTCATCCTTAACAATTCAAAAGCAATGCCAAACCTTGAATCTTAGATTCTTTTACTTTTTTAGTTCACTCATGAACTGTTAAAGGATATTCCATGCATTTTTCACATTTTTATAAGTGAAGATTCTATGAAATTCACTCATTGAGACTCTATTGTAGATTGCATTTATTGTCTTATTATTATACTTGCAGGCATAAATTTCCTATTTGGACCATTGAGCCATCGGCTTTTTAGTTGTTTGTTCATTAATGGTAATAGTGGTAAGGAATATTGATTCAGCACTATTTGCTATATGCTTTCATCTAAAGACCCAAAAAAAGTGATCATACATGCTTTCCAATAGGCATAATTAACGGTACCTTTTAAAAAGGGAGGCTTTAGAGTTGTCATGCCTTGAACCCGGGAATTGGGAATTAGGGTAGATCCTAAGGCGCAACACATGTAATCCCGTAACAATGCATGCCATGTCAAAACACGCACAAATCACTACAAGAAAGATTCTATAGGTACGTGTGAGGAAGTTCCATATACAAATAACAATCATTTACATAATTCAATGAAAACCTAGAGAATTCATATATAATTATCAGAGGCATTAATAAAGCCACCATCATTCATTCATTAATATAAATCAAGTCCATTAGTTAACCTATCCACATGCATACAATACTAAGTTATATAAACATATCCATAATCATAAATGTCATGTTCCTTAGACAGGGATTCCAAAATATCATAATATGGCAATGTTCTAGACAAACCCAAATCTTCCACCTCGTGATGCACTATGTAGGATGATTAGTAAAATACATCATCCTCCTTCCACTCATCTACACCCTGAGGTACAGTTAAGGTTTCCTTCTGTTGACCCATAAAAAAATTGCAATTGCTACACCCAACTCAGAAGACTTCAAATGAGTTTAGAATAGAGTGATTTAAGTTTCAAAGTTGGTGGTCTTCAACCATAAACTTAAGGTTCAACTTCAAATCCACGAAGCACCAAACAATCCAAGCGTCTAATAATTCTAAAGCAAGATGGAGTAATTCAAGTTTCAAAGTTGGTGGACTTCAACCATTAAGCTTAAGGTTCAACTTCAAATCCAAAAGGCACCAAATAAATCCAAGCCTCTAGCAATTCTAAAGCAGGCTGGAGAATGATGTTTCAGAGTTTTAAAGAATTTGGATTCCATTTCAGCTCAAAACCAGCTCTTTGTGGGTCACTGCAAAAATGGATACCTTATGAAGAGCAAATCAGCTGAAACCCCTAAAAAAAGCTCAAATTATATTCAAAGGAAGCTCTACAAGATTTCAAGTCAAACGAACATCATTTGACCCAAAGTATTCAAACATGTCAAATTTGGATTAGTGACCCCCAAGCCAAGGGAATACTGACTGGTCGCGCTTAAAATGGCGTGGAAATGTGTAACAGATTCAATGTCCAGTATCCACACACTTCAAGTGTTAAGAAAAATGAGAATTAACTACAGTTCATCATTAATTTCCTTTTGTTTACATGGGTTCTAATGCCGTGACGGCGGGGATGCAGGTTGTTTACATGAGTTTGCAAAGTTTACAACCCCTCCCTCAAGTTTTAGATGTGATTTCAATTTGGAAAATACAAGAAAATATACATAAAGTAGGAAAAAATCCAAAAAAAAGGAAAAAAATGGGGGTGACCGTGACCCACGGTCACTGCCCTAGGCCAGTGACTGTGGCCTGCTAGTGACCGTGAGTCACTGTCACTGGCAGACAGTGACTGTGTGGTCACTGTTTTGGCTCCATTTTTGATGCTGTTCGCGATGGTTCATTTTTTAAACTTTTTTTCAAGTGCTGGAACTCCTTCTTATAACTTTTGAGGTGTTGAATAACCATCGAGAAGATTAAATTTGACTATGGAATCGATTAAAAACTTTGTAATTCATCATTCATATTTACGGACTGTTTTTTGTTCAAGTCCGAAGAGGTTATCATAGGAAGCCAAGGTTGTGTCATTCTGAACCTATATCTTTCGAGGAACAAAATGAGGCCCAAAGGGGCTTGTTCACAACCTTTGTAATAGCCAAGAAACCTCCCGAATGATAAAAACAAAGATGACAACGTCATCCTTCGAATAGCCATCAATGCATGAACATGGTTTATTCTTTTGTCACCCTCTCTCCTCCTCCTCCTCTAAACCTTCTTGCTCACCTTCGTAATTGAGAAAAGGAGAGGAAAAGGTCATGGAATGCTGTTGTGTCCTTACTTGAATGCTTTTGGTTGCTTTTGCGCTCTTAGAATTCTCTCTATCTTTTCTGTGTGTGTTCTCTATTCAAACACTACCCCTTTTATAGTCTTTGGTGGTTTTTGGCGGTTCCAGGGAGTTGAGGGGAGTTGTGAGAAGTTACACTTTGAAAGGAAGTGGAGAAAAACTATCTAAAACCACAGGAAGTGTCCTTGGACATCCGTGACCGCAGCCGCGGTCATGGACAAGGTCCAATTTTGGGCTTTTGCATTTGTGACCCATTTTCGCCTGTTTGGGGCCCAAACGATGTCCAATAGCACGAAACTTGGAGGGATGCTTCTTTACACTATTTTGACCATGCATAAAAGTTTTAGCTCGTTTTGACCATCTGAAGTTGGTCAACTCCCTTGATGAACGGGCTGCGGTCACTCTCAAGGCCCATTTTTGGACTTTTGCATATGTAACTCGTTTTCTCCTATTTGGGTCCCGAACGATATCCAATCTTCGTGAAACTTGGAGGGATGCTTCTTGACACTATTTTGAGTGTGCCATAGAAGTATTAGCTCATTTTGACCATCTGAAGTTGGTCAACTCACTTGATGAACAGGCCTTAGTCACTCCCAAGGCCCATTTTTGGACATTTGCATTTGTGACCCGTTTTCACCTGTTTAGGGTCCGAACGAAGTCCAATCTTCATGAAACTTGGAGGGATACTTCTTGACACTATTTTGAATGTTCATAAGAGTCTTAGCTTGATTTGACCATTTGAAGTTGGTCAACTCCCTTGATGAACAGGCCGCGGTCACTCCCAAGGCCCATTTTTAGACTTTTGCATTTGTGACTCGTTTTCACATGTTTGGGGTCCGAATGAAGTCCAATATTTACGAAACTTGCAGGGATACTTATTGACACTATTTTGAGTGTGCCATAGAAGCTTTAACCTGTTTTGACTTTCAAAAGTCGGTCAACTCTCCAGTTGACTTTTTATGAAGGTGGACCCATTTTCAGCTGTTTGAGGCCCAAATGACTTCAGTTTGGCTCGAAACTTGGAGGAACTGACATTAGGGATATCTTGGACTGTTCACCCAAATTTCATGTAGTTTGAATGTGAAGAAGTAGGATTTCGAACAGTGGCCTATTCATTGCATGTGTTCAATCACTATTTATCCCACACTGTAGGTAGTCAGCTTGTTTTCTACCCGAACAACATCCAATTGACTTAAAACTTTGGAAGAGTAACTTTGACATTCTTTGAGCATTTGTTTCGAATTTCATCAGCTTTAGCCTCCTGGAAGTAAGATTTTAGCTAGTGACCTCCATAACTTGGAGTCATTGTCCTCTAAGCTGACATGCAGTGAAAGTCAGACCAAACGGGTCCTTTCGACTTGAAAATTTTTAAAATATCTTTTGAGCATAACTGAAGCTTCGCGCCCAAATTTCATCAATTTTAGACATCGGAAAGCAGGACTTGGTCAGTGACCCCATGGCTTAGGGGGGACTGACCCCAAGTTGACATATTTGTATCTTTCAGGTCAAATGATGTCTATTTATATTGAAACTTTGTAGGGCCTCTCTTGGGCATAATTTGAGCTTCCTTTGAGAGTTTCAGTTGGTTTGATCTTTGCGAGGTGTCGCTTTGTACTGAGACCCATATAGCACAGTATATAACCATCTAGACCGAGTCTGGATCCGAATTATGTCCAAATGCTTTGAATCCTTGAAGGATAGTCTTCAAATGTACTTGAAAGCATTTCATTGAATAGGAGATTGCTTCAATATGTGGAAGTGCCATGTCCCATAGTGATTCCCAAGAAGCTAACAAACAGCCTTCGAAGCCTGACTTGAACTAAGATGAGATCCAAATGCTTTGAAAACTTTGGAATTTTATAATCCAAAGCTTGTAGTGTCTTTGCTGCATTATTTGTAATTTTTTATGGGTCAACACTGACCAAAGTCCCATTTTTCGAGATTCAAAATTAATGAAATTTGTGCACAAAACTTTGGTCATACTCAAAAGATATTTTGAAAATTTTCGAGTCAAAAGGACTTCGTTTGATCCTACTTCTATTGCATGTCAGCTTAGAAGATAATGACCCTTGAGCGATGGAGGTCACTAGCCAAAATCTTAGTTTCAAAAGGCCAAAGTTGATGAAATTTGGAATGAAGACTCAAAATGTGCTCAAAGTTAATTTTCCAAAGTTTCAAATCAATTGAACAATGTTCAAGTAAAAAACAAGCTAACTACCTACAGTGTAGGTGAATAGGGACTTAGAACATATAACAAATAGGTCACTGTTCGAACTTCTACTTTTCCAAATCCAAAATGCATGAAATTCGGATGAACAGTCCAAAATACTCTTAATATTAGACCTTCCAAGTTTCAAATCAAATTGAGGTCATTTGGGTCTCAACCAACTGAAACAAGAGCCCATTTTCATGAAATAGTCAACGGGAAGTTTACTAACTTCAGAAAGTCTCAACGGGAAGTTTACTAACTTCAAAAAGTCAAAAGAGGGTTGAAATTTCTATGATAGGCTCAAAATGGTGTTAAAAAGCATTCCCCTAAGTTTCATGAAGATCGGATATCATTTGGACCCCAAACAAGTGAAAACGGGTTGAATACACAAAAGTCCAAAAAACGGGCCATGGGAGTGACCGCGACTGCAGTCACTGACTTTTATCGAGCAGTTCTCACCATTTTGGGTGCTTTTCCCCACTTCTTTTCAAATTCAACCTCCCATAACCACTCTTCAACTCCCTGAAACTTCCTAAAACCACCTGGACAGTCTATAAAGTGGAGTAACACTTAAAAAAGAAGGACAGAGAGAAAAGGCAAGGGAATTTTTTCTAAAAGCTTCAAGCAAGGCATCCTCTAGTACTCCCACCCACTTCTTCTTCTTCTTCTCAGTCACCTAAGGTGAGAAATGGTTCAGAGATGAAGGAGAGTGTGAGTATTATTTAAAAGAGAGCTATGTTTAAGTATTGGCGAACATTCGAAGGATGACATCGTTTCCTTTGTTTTTTTCACTTGGGGGGGGTTTTCTAGCCATCATAGAAGTTGTGAATAAGTCTCTTTAGGCTTCATTATGTCCTTTGAAAATCATAGGTTTAGAATGACACAACTTTGGCTTCATACAGTACCCTTTTCGGACTTGTACAAAAAATGGTCTATAAATAATAGTGATGATCAACAAAGGTTTTAATCGATTCCACGGTTGAATTTAATCCTCTTGATGGTCATTCAACACCCCATTGATCATAAAAGCAAGCTTTAGTACTTTGGAGAAGTTACAGAGAGGCAATAGTGCATTATAGAGGCAAAACAGTGGCCTTTTGGCCACTGTCACTGGTAGAATGCCAGTGACCATGGGCTCACGGTCACTGGTAGGGTCTCAGTGGCCATGAGCCATGGTCACTGGCACTAGAGCTAGTGATCGTGACCCATGGCCACTCCCCCAGTTTTCTTCCTTTTCTGCATTTTTTCATACTTTTAATGTATTTTCTTGTACTTTCCAATTTTGGATCATATCTAAGACTTGAAGGAAGGGTTGCAAACTTTTCAAAAACATGTAAACAACCTGCATCTCCGCGGTTAGAGCATTTGAACCCATGTAAACCAAAGGAAAATTAATGATAAACTCTAGTTAATTCCCATTCTTCTTAATGCTTGAAGTGAGTGAATGTTGGACTCGAATCCATTACACATTTCACAAATTTTCGAGTTCGATCACCTTTGAGGGTGCATCAATTGTCGGACTGGTGTTGAGTTCTGTACTTGTAACACCAAGGGTAACACTGTAAACATGACGGTTAAGCAAATATAAAAGTGCATAAGACTATCATGATGTGTCTATTGAATTAGAAACCATATTGATTAAAAGAGAGCAATAATTGGAAGCTAGGCATATTGTGCATATGAATAACAAATCATAAATAGAAATACCATAATATACTAGTTGATAATCCAAATTGTTCTTTTCTCTCTAAAAGAGAGCATATTATACTGTGAGAAATCACTAGTGGTCTGCCCAAAACGATCTAGCTACCCTAAAAGTACCGACCAACTCTTTATACAATTATTGCAGTAGGAAATGTTTATAATACCCGTATTCGGTCTTGTTGAACCTCCTATGGATATAAGTTAAGTGGTGCCAACTCAATGTGTCAAGACAGATCAGAATTTATGCTTTCTTATTATACTTAGAGATCGACTCATTCTTATATAAAAACATATACCGGTCCTGAGTTTATACTCAGTCATAAGAATCAGAATTGAAATGAAGCAACTATCCTTCAAACAGTGCATACTTAAATGAACTATTAAGGCTTGAACTCTCTTAACCCTAGTTATCTCTATTTTAGCTTGCGAGCTCACACTCAGTAGAAGTTTTGTCTTCGATCTTGCCTCAAGGTTCACCAGGAAGAATGGGTGCATGATTAAATCATGTTGGAGGCAAGGTTTATTTAAACAATATGAATGCATTGGATTGAGTGGTTAACAAAGAAAATTACTAGCCAACTCTAGCTAAAATAATCTGTGTTTTTTTAGTCATTTAATACGGTGTATTTATAAAATGTTCGGTATCTATGTATTATCAGATCTTGGTGCTACATTGTGTAAGCAATGGACAGCTCTTCTTATGCTAACACCTATGACATGACGTCAGAAACTAACTGGAAAATCAAGAAAGAGTAGGTGATAGCCCTACACATACTTTCTTATTTTTATTTGATTACCATTAGGCTAATTAATTGAGGTAAAAGAACCACTTCTATAGTCCTGTATGGTTTTTTAATGTACTTAAAATCCTAATAGTAAGATTGGATTTAAATAAAAGTTTAGAAGTGATTTTAAATAGTTTTTTTTTAAAATTGGCTAGGTGTGTTTGAGCGCAGCCCCAGGCGCGCTAGTGTGCCAATAGCCTTGTTTTAGAAAAGTTTCGATTGATGATTTTTGGTCATGTGCACTCATGCATGACCCAAACCTGCTTGAGCACATGTTGTCTCTGTTTTCAGACAAAGACTACTATGCGTTTTTCGTCTAAAAATTACATAGGCACTCTTGTGCATGTTTGCTTGAGCACATTTTCCCAAATTTACAAATCAAAACTCTGCTGTCAGCACTCTTCTTCTTCAATTCATCACCTGCATGGAACCTTTGTTCCCCCAACCATTTGAGGTCTATTCAACACTTCATTAACATCAATAAAACCATCATACATTCTTAATTCCACTCATTATCATATAAATCATTCACATTTCCAAAATCAAAGTCAAAAGAGCTGTAAGTTGGCATTAATGGTGATCTCATAAGAATCAACAAAATGTACCATGCATGCAGTAAATATGCACTTATACGTACCTCTAAGTTTAGTGCTTGACCCAAATCAATTTTTCCTTGGTTTGCTGGTAGAGAAAGTTTTAATAGAAGATGATCCACCCACATGCAAAATTAGAAATAGGTGTAGGATGAATGCATGTTACATGTAAGTCACCTTGACTGTGATGAACTCAAAGAAATGAAATGGTGATTGTTCCTTACCTTAGAGAGTTGTAAATCGAAGAAGAGAATGAAGAGAAAATTGAATAGTGAGCTCCAAAGGTAGGAGATGGGTAAATAGATGATGGAGAAGAAGATGAATGCCTTGGTTTCTACATGTACAGTCTTAAGACCCAATTTCTAGCTTTAGCTTGAAGAAGAGATGAGATGGAGAGTGAATACGAATGAGGAGATGGAGTTTCCAGCAACTTGAAAAAGTGTAGAGAAGGAGCAATGAAATTGGTTTTTAAACCCAATTTTATGTAATTGCAAGCAAGTCCTCTTACTTTTCTAGTTTTTGCACTTTCGGTCAATTGGAATTCAAGTGGGCCAAGTTGGGTTTGAATTGAGTTGGACTAAATGAGAAAGGTAACCCATAAGATGGAATACACTTGATGCAATTATATGATACCTTAATAATGCAAGACCATGCCATTCTAAATTAATGAAAGGGTCATTTGCTACCTATGTAAGGTTTGAGCATGACCTAACTACCTATCCATGACCTAAACCCAAGTGGGTTTGAGTTGATTTAGTCCAAATAGGCATTAATTAAGATAAAACAATATTAATTATTATAAATTGTGGTTACTTCGGGTTTGGACCTTACAACAGTAGAAGAGCCTTTTCCATTATTGAATTATATTTTAGAAAATCCTTTTGAACAACACACAATAACTTCATGTGAACCCTCTCTAATACTAATTGAAAGATTTGTGTGGTAGATTATTTTAGACTGCAATTCCAATAGTATACCTTTTATGAAGTGAAAAATAAAAAGTAGTCAACTACACAAAGAAGGCTTCAATATTTAACGTGAAAACGCTGATGAGTGCTTAAAACTTCATTTTTCTCATGTATAATTTTATTTATTTTAAGGATTTAATCATTTTAAAATGCATCAATTAGAATAGAATCATGATTAGTACATTGAAATCCATTTTTCATGTTTTAATGCATAATTCTCTCAAAAAATCATTATTTTAGCACAAAATCATGAAAATTGCTTTTTCTGAATCCCTAATTTCTCAAAATAATTGTCAAACCTTAAATCTTCATGCAATGATTTGAAATTCCTTCATCACTAGTTTATTTAATTTAAAACATATGCGATGTTGTCATCTTATACTATCATTTCATGTGAAACGAGTTCGCATTCATGCATTTGTGACTTCAGGGGTAAAAATGTCATTTCGCATAAAATGTCACAGTTTCAAGCATGAAATCACTGAAACAATGATTCATTACATTATCCCCCATGTGTCATATCATTTCTAAAAATTTTGGAGGAAGCCCTAGTTGAATCAAGACTATTCGCGAAGAGTCTTAGTTAGATTAAAACTCTACTAATTTTTATCATTTGAACCCATTCTACAGGTACTATGAAAATTAGGACCCACTAGATATCAATTGAAAAAGATAACCTTCCTAGATAAAGAATCCTATTGACATCATGATTCTTGCTTGGGATCCACACACAGCTCAGAAAATCAAATTAGGTCCTGCAATGAAGGTTGGAGCTGAAAAGGTGCTAATCTGAAGAGGAATAGAGAAAAATTAAAATTAGTGGACCCCGAAACATTTACACATGTGGAGAGCTCACACATGTGCCACGAGTAAAAGGGGGGTCCACTTATTCTACTTAAATTGTCCCTACAGCCTTTTTTGGGAAAGTTTGAAAAATTCCACGATGATGAAGTAATTGAAGAAAGAGTGCAAGAAAGAATTTGTAAAGCCAAAAGGGACCCACAGACAAGCATGCACGTCCAAGACTCCTTTATTTTCATATTAAGATTACACTTAAACTCTTTTAAATTATCTCCCCAATATTTATACAAAATTTGAGAAAGAAAGGAGATAATTTATGAGAGAAAAGAGAGTTTTAGTGGAAAAAGGATAAGCCACCAAAGGAGATAGACCCTTAACCTTTCAAGGAGTGTTTTGCACATCTCAAAGAGGCTCTCCCTTAGCCTTGGACGTCTAGCCAATGAGGTTGACCCAACTCCACTTGAAATTGAAGAAAAATTAAAGAAAACTGGGCTCTTCTGTGTATTTCTACATTCTATTTGAAGTAGGCTCTATTGTCATTGCTTTTGGATCAAATTCAAGGATATTCTTAGCAACAAAACTCCTTATCTTATCCTTGTCAAGCTTGGAGATTAAGGAGCAAAGAGAAAATGATAATTGAGAAAAAGAAAGAGTCTATCAGAAGAAGGAAAATCAATCTCATTTTTTTTAGAACAGCCTGAATTAAAATAATCATATCTCTCAAACCATAGATTGGATTGAGTCAATCTTGGTACCATTGGAAAGCTCTTTCAGAGTAGATATCCACGGAGCCCAAAATTGTACAATTTGGAGCTAAAATAAGAGAGTTATGACCCTAAGAAGATGGCTGTGATTTTTCTACTCGGGATTGAGATTGTCTCATTGAAGGTGGGTCCTATTATTTGGTAAGTGTTAGCTAAAATTTAAAAAGTGGATAAACTTAGAATTCCAGCAAGAGAATGCATCTTATCTTATCTCAAACTGGGAAGATAAGCAACAAATTTCTCTAAATTTGAATAAGACTCTATTTACACAAAGGAGTCTAGATTCAATACATTAAAGGAGCCCCAAAACCATAAATAGGACCCCCTTGAACACCCAACCGATAGAGAAACTCCCTTTTAGCCACCAAACACTCCCCTCTCTTTCCCTATCTCCTCCTCTATTGAAGTCTTCTTCCATCCGTTCAACTAGAAGAGAAGTCCTCCATCCTAATGTAAGTAGATCTCGTATTTCAATCTTTTCTATCATATGTAAGAGACTACTTCACTGGTAAAAAACATGTTCCTTTAGATTTTTCTTTTACAATGATGTGCCTTTTTATTTCTCTGCGCATGAATGTGCTTGGATTGACAACCCAAGTTTATGATGCTGTGGATAAATCTTGTGAATGAATGAATCTTAAGAAACAAATCTACTACTTGACTACATGAACCACTTCAACTACTTTTACTACATTTAAATTCTTGTGTACTACATTTACATTCAAGTTTACTGCATTTAAATTCTTGTTTTCTACATTTACATTCAAGTTTACTACATTTAAATTCTCTCAAAATCACCACATTTAAATTCCTTGTTTTCATGCTTTTCTTTTTATTGTGTTAAGATCTTGCATAACTTATGGATGGAATTAGGTTTAGAATCATGCATAATCATTACATGAGATTTATGATAAGTTTTAGTTTCTGAAAATTTAATTCTCAGATATGAAATTTATGAGTTTTAAATAAAAATAAAAAGTTTAAACTCTGATTAAATTAGAGTGCACAAAAAGACAACAACAATGGTGCTTTTAGTCCGAATCTTGACAATTTAAAACTCTACTCAGAGATATTATTTTACCCTAAAATTTGGAGAAATTGTTTCTTAATGAAATTTAGAGAAATTGTTTCTTAATAAAAATTTCAGAGAAAAAAAAAGATTTTTGAGAAGTTAGATTTTCAATGGCTTTAACACATATTAGTAAAATAGTCTGCATACAGATTTCTGGAGTGGGGCAGGTTTTTGTTCGAAAATTTGGAATTGTTTAGCCTATCAAATCATTAAATATTTATGTGAAAATTGGTGGAATTGAACTTTGGTAGGTTTAATTTCATGTCCTGAGTTTCAAGTGAAAATAAATTCGGGAAGTTCAAAAACAAAGGTGCTAGAACACAAGGTGGACAGACTACTTATTTGTAGAAATTTTGCAGTTTCAAATTGCATTGATCATCTTCATTCATGCATATTTTCTTCGTTTTAGGTTCTTTTTCGGTTTCTTTTGCTTTGTTTAAAACATGTATCATTAAGGTTTAGATTCCATCATTAAGCTTAGGTTTAAATCATTTTAGGTCAGTTGTATAGAGCTTTGAAAAAGGGGCTGTATACAAGTAGTTTCATACTTCCAAGAACTTCAGCATGCACCTTAGTATTTTGATTTTCTAGGATTGAGTCATTCATGCATTGTTTCATGCATATCATGCATTATTACATTGATTACAGTGTAGGAATAGTTTTAGGATTGATTTTAGAATTATGAATCATTTATTTCATTAGTTTCACCTTTTGTTAAGTTGGGAAGGACCTAATCATATTTGCTTCCTGTGGATTTGACCTCGTACTTACCGAGATATTATTACATTGGACAACTTTGCACATGGAGTTTTGTAATCAAGTTTTTGGCACTGTTACCAGAGAGCGCCGATTGAGGTAATTTTCCAACTGTGGGTGTAATTTAATTTTTGCATTTTCTAGAAATCGGAGGTACATTCATGGAATAAAGGACTGCCCTGTCACAACCCGAGCCTAGGAGATCAAGGGTCAAGTTTAAGCTTAACCAGTGACACACATACTCTCGTGCATATACACTTAGACCCTGTCTAAATGCACACGCATAAGGGAAATTCACGCGTGCCAATACATGTACACAGAAGCTGTAGGTATTAAACCATAATAAAAGAAAATATATGGAAACAAAAGAATATATGTACAACATCTTACATGATGTTCAGAGTCATAAAAAAATAAATCAAAATACAATGTATAAAGATCACAAATCAACAACAGAACTAAAAGAGATCCCACAACAATGCAGGCTTATATGTATGTTAGTGTCGCGCTCCGGTGGAGTGATTACATCCACTCCTCTAGCCTTGATGGGGTATCTGAGGTCTTCCTTGGAGTTTGATTGACCGATGAAGGGTCGGTTGAGGGATTTGAGCCTGCAACACCAAGGACGACTCATGAATACAACGATTCAGCAAAGTATAAGTAAGAATGAGTTAACACATGTTGTGTCTAGCAAAATAAGTAACAACTAATAAATCATAAAGGTCTAAGTTTGTATGCTAGGCAGTTGTGCATTCAAATGAAGCATGCTATCAGAATCAATATTACATGATATGTACATAATTAGGTGGCTACTATATTTGCTATATACTCCCTTTGGGGATCTTACATACTGAGAATACCATCGACTAGGCCAAGGTACGAATGGGTCTCGTGCTCCTGGGGTTCGGAAGCCCTAAGAATAAACTTACTGCAGTGGTGCCATACATACTACACCCAATTCAATCCCGTTGGGTATCCTAAGGCTGAGGCTGAGTAGTGCCTGACTATATGGAGTCAAACATATACTAGAACTTGAGTAGATCCTGCATATCATATCGAGCATATATTATTCGTTCAACTCATACATACAATACTCAAGTTTATGGAAACATATCAAATAAATCAAACAAATCAAACTTACCATATCAAAAGGGCATGACGAGGACTATGCAAACATATGGAAGAGTGGAGGTCAATAATTGTCACTCAAGATGTCATGCAACTCACTTTGGTTGAATCAAGAGCATTTACTAGCCAACCCTAATCTAGTTATCTAGTGTTTCTAACCATGCATGATGATGTAGTTTTAAGTTATCCGATATATAGTTATCTAGTGTTGCATTGTATCAAGAAAGTGTATCGAGTCCCTTAAACCAATACCCATGGGGAGGTGCTTAACAGTTGGATAACATATATGAATGAGTCGCAGCCCTCGAGATCATTCATGCAATTCTGTCATATTCCATTGGCAAAGTCAAGGTCACCTACATTCTAACTCAAAGGCCGTACAAGGTCTCTTTAACACCTACCATTCTAATTTTTCATTAATCTTACGGCTCAGCCGTGGGTGACCTACAGCTTAGTCGTAGACATCTTACGGCTTAGCCTTAATATGCACTGCGGCTCAGCCGTGGTTCCTCTTACTATTCATCTGCATTCACGGCTTAGCCCTGTTTTTGTTTTACGGCTTAGCCATGGTGAGGGTACGGCTCCGGCTTAGCCGTAGCACACCTCACGGCTTAGCCGTGGTTGGACCGTAGAAGGTTTTTTCCAATTTCAGCTCTCTGGAAATCAAGCCGTAGCTTGACCTACGGTTGGGTCATGGCTAGCTTATAGCTTAGTCGTAGTGCATTCTATGGCTCAGTCGTAGCCTTACTGTAGAAGAAATTCAGGTTTTGCAGCTCTCTGGAATCTGAGCCGTGGGCAGTTACGGCTTAGCCATAAATTGCACGAGGTTATTTTCTAAACCTATTACAGAACAAACTATATGTGCACAAAACTGGAACAACAACATCAGAGAGATGGGATTTAATATAATTGGGCTGTAAACCACACTTCACATGCAAGATTAAGAAGTTCTTCACGATCACACATATACCAACATAAGTTCATCCAAATCATGCTTATACTTGCCTCAAATGAGTTCTAACACGTGAATAATTGTCCCTTGGCTCAAATTCGTTGTCTAAACACGATTCTAATCCCCATGCATGGAAGAAGAAGGGAGAAGTGAGTGCATGCTAGAAAAGATGAAAGAGAAGGGGTGAGATTTGTAAAGATGAGCAAGAACTTAAAACTCACCTTAACCCACTCAAAAGATGGATAGGAAATTGAGTGCACCAAAATCTCCTTTTTGTGACTTGATCATAAAGAAGAGGAGAAGAGAATAAACGAAGAAGAAACAACGTTGAGAGAAGTTAAAGTTGGTGCATGCATGTTTATATAAGGATAAGGATAAGAAAAATTGGAGAAAAGTTCAAGCATTCAAGAGAATTACAGTTTGAGTCAATTAACAGTCTAACGAACACAAACGACGTCTTTTACATACGAGGTAGTTATGGAAATTGACGAGCTCGATGAAAGACATGTGTTTACGCCAAGATGATTCATGGTTGATAACGACTTGGAAAATCTAAAATTACAAAAAAGGGCTCATGTCTACCTAAACCAGGTTAAACACAACCCAACTACTTATCCATAACTCAAAACAAAACCGAAACAAAGGCAAAACACAAACAACAACCAATTCGTCATTAATTAGTCACAAAACTAGCTTAAGTTGGGTCAGAGTGTTACATGCCCTAAATTGGAATTAGGATTTCTATGGAATGTTAGAAACTAATTCATTAATTCCTAGATGATTCCAAAGAAGTTATCAAAAATTTCCAACTTATAATTAATTTTTTTAAATTTTTTTAAAATCAATGTTTAGGTAAACTCCTTGGTAAAAGGGCACACTCAAAACTAATAACTGCACTCTTTGGTTGAGCTTGAGTGTAGAAAGCCTTTGCCCCTGTAGTGTATGAAAGCTTGTCTATTCAAGGAACTGATTTTTAAGCAGGTCCTCATGTACCCCACTACTCCTTGGTGGCACACCAGGTCGAGACAACTTCATAACTGCGGGTTAGTGGTTTAAGTGTAGTTCATAACCTTGAGGGTATTAGGTGGTCCCCAGGTTAGTTACATTTATTTTCCAAAAAAAGTCAATTCTAAACATGGACCAGTGGGTGCCTATAATTAAGAAGGAACCAAGTCATAGGCAAACAATGAAGCAATTGCGTAAACAAGAGAAAAAAAAATAATTTCCATTAAATAAGTTGTTCACTTGGATTGTATGGAGAAAAATGGGCTAATTTACATAGTCATGATTATAATGAAGGGTCCATAGAATATTTCTGTGGAATGATAGTGAGAGATGACCAACAAATGAGGGTCCCACTTAACTACCCATACCCCACACAATCATTCACTCCTTGTAATATGGATGTGGGATTACAATGGCAGGCAAAACCAAACAAAAATCAATGGCCTTACTGCAATTTCATGGGTTGCATGTGTAGCTCAAATTGAAATGATCAGTCACTTAATAATTGGCAAGATGGACCAAATATGGATAATGTTCATTATCCCCAAGAATTTACTACGGGTGCATCTTCCTGGTCATATGAACCTCATCAACCACCACCTATGCACCACCACCACCACCCCCGGAGGAATCTTTAGAGGATATTCTTGTCAAATTCATGTCAAGCACCATGAAATCCATCGATAGACTAGCATCTTTTGTTAGTCAAAATGCACTTCGATTAGAAAAGGAAAATGACACCCTTAGAAAGGAAATATGAATTCATCCAAATGATCCATCACTTTTTGAAAATTCAACAGATATGGATCACACAAACATACAATAAATTTCTAAGAATGCACATAAGGATATGGATGTTGGTGCGATGCATAAAACAAAAAATGACCCACATAAGCCCATGCACACCGCTTTTCAGCAGTATTACCCATTCCACTTTTTTAAAGAGGAATCTATCCCCTTTTATATCAATCCATTCTATGATTCAAATTGTACTAATGATGTTGGCATTGTTGGTTTCTAGGAAGTTGAAGAAATCATAATTGAGAAAACCACAAATGGACCCCATCCCCAAATGAAAGATTATAATTAGGAAGATGACCCAAATTTTCAGATTTCGGAATCGGATAATGTGGAATCTTTAGAATTTGTGTTGAAATTTTCATGAAATCTAAGGATATGACCCCTTAGGGAAATGGCTCTAGCATTTCTTCGCCCTCAATGTTATTTAGAAAATTTTGTGGAATTAGAGAAGGATGTTCCCGACTAGACCTCTGAGTCTACCATTATGGAATCCTTTGAGCTTGTGCTAAATGTGATTACGGAAATTGAGCCAACAAAATTTAAGGCACGGGAGGACCTAGGGCAACCAAATTGCTTATTACAACCTTCTCTCTTAGCATATAAAGATCCATTTTTTGGGGATAAGAGAGAATTTTTCAAAGTGGCCCTTCCTTCAGAAATTAAAAAGGAACATGTGGTCCTCATGTTCACAGTGGTTCAAGTTTACATATTTCTGCCATTATCTGTGCTTTTAGTGAACTATGTGGAGGAGAATTTTATTTGGGATCCGGGTGGATTCACAGGTGTCGAATCTGGTGGTGTAGGTTTTTTTTCCTTTCTTTTAGCATAGAGATTTTTTATTGTTGTTTTTCTATTTTGTTTAACCTTGGATAGGGCGCAGTACAAATACTACAGACACATCTTCAGGTGACTTTTACTCCTTACCCTCTTGTTATTTACCTTTCCTCATGTCATTAACATTGCATTACATTTATACATCGAGGATGATGTTCATCTTAGGTTGGAGAGTGGGAACAAGCACGCTTGTCCAATTTTATCCAAATTTTTTTTTCTTTTCGAGCTTTCTGCTATTTTTAGTTAATTTTTTCAGATTCTTACGCCTTTATTTTGGAACTTCATTTCTTTTTTTATTAAAAAAAATCTTCGTTTCATGAAAAGTTTTCAAAGGAATTGACATGATTTGAAGATGTCCAAAATTTCAACATTCTTCGAAGGAAGTAAAATGAAGGCTCACTTTTTCAAGGGATAGAATCTATCTAAGGACTACCAAGCCCTATTTTTCACAAAAACACGTGTGTATCTTTCAAGAATTTGGGTAGGAAGCTTTGATGTTGTTTTTAGAGTTTTCCGGAAAAATAAGATGGCTCTTTTAAAATTTAGACTTGCAAGTTTCTCTGGCACACTTAGGTGAACTTGATCCAGTAAACTTTTGTGAGTAAATTCGGGTGAAATGAAGGAGGCTACCTATTGTTTGCTCATGCAAAAAGAAAAAAAAAGAATAATATTTTGTGAATAGTTTGGGTTCGTAGCCTTTTTTTACTTGAGCTAGTAAGCCCATAAGGGTATATCTGTACCTGGTGCCCTAAAGCCACCTGGTTTGGGAGGAACTGGCTTAACGCTCATTACATGGATTAATTAGAAAGCTTAAGGGACCTAGACATAGCACAATCACAAAATGTTTGGTTAAATTAAAAAAAGAATAATGATGAATCATGGCCCAATGAGTATCCATATAAATTCTCAAGGGATTTGTACAGGAATGCATAAGGACTAGGTTTGCTCCCTAGATCCCAACATTTATTATACCATATGTGTAACACTCCAACCCAAGCTTAGCTTGACTAGCGAGTAACTAATTGGGATTACTAGCTAATTAATTTGGTTTTATTTTAAACAAGTCTATTTTAGTCTTGTGGAGTCCAGCAGGTCAAGTTCAGGTCATTGATATGTAGTTGAATTATTTTTTACCTTTATTAGGTAGATGAAGCGCTTTTTCATAATTTTGAAATTCATGGTTTTATGTCATACATGCATCATATTGACACCATCACATTTGTCTTGTTGAGCTCATCAAACTTCGTACTTGACTCGAACGCATTAAACTTCAATTGACTTAGTTGGACATTCAAATGACTTAAAATGTAATAACTTCTTGTGGGAGGCCTTTCTTATGAACCCCAAGTTATATATATATATCTACTCAAATGGGTTTCAGTACCCATTTCGTTTGATCACCACTTCCTTTAGATGCTATGGAGCTCTTTCTCCTTTGTTTTCTTTTCCATTACCATTTCCCCTCTTGAGAGCAAAGCCTGCATATGTGACTGGAGGCTCTTATCTTGCACCGCTTCAGCTCTTCTCACTTTCCTTCTCCACTGCAGTGAAGGTAGTGGTTTACATCTCTCCCTACAGTTCCTTAGCTATTATCTAGGGTAAGATCTCTTTTTTATTTACAGACTTCTTAGTTCAATAAAATTAGGAAACTCTTATTTTATTGCATCCACTCATTTCTACTTTCTTTCTTACATGCATAGCATTTAGGACTAAAAATTAGGTGTTCCTTCTCAAACTGAGCCAAGAGGAGGATTAGTGATTCAAATTCAAAAATAAGGCAAGTATAAGCAAATTTTGGTTTGATGTATGTTGGTATATGATGATTCTTATGATTTTATTGACTCCTGTGCATTCAGTCCTAATATTCTCCCTTTCTCAATTTCACTATATGATGAAGTTCAATATTTTTGAAATAGTATGAGTTAAAACAAAGGATGACTGAATGAAATAAGTAGGGAATACCTTAGTAAACAAACTAGCATAGAATTTGCTTAAGAAATTTGCTTTAAACATGAAGTTGCTTTAGAAAACTGAACCTCATAACTAAGCAATAAGGAGGTTGCGGCTTATAGTCCAGAGAATGACAAATTTGAGTTTTCTTCTATGGCTAAGCCAAATCTGAACCGTAGAATGTGTTATGGCTAAGCATTGGCTCAGCCATAAGACATATATGCCTAAGCTGTAAAATAGAATACGGTTAAAAGTAATTGCAGAAGAAAAGTGGGTATCTACGGCTAAGCAGTAGTGCAATTTATGGCTAAGGTGTAAGATATCCATCGCTAAGCCATAAGTTGCCCACCGCTAACCCGTAAATTCATTGAAACTTAGGTTTAAGTAAGTACTACTCAAGACCTTATAGCGCCTTAGCTTATGAATCCTTGTACCCTATTAATTGGCCCAATGGAATAATAAAAGATCATGAAAAATCTTGAAGGTTGAGACTTATTCATGTGATGTTGTCCATTTGTTAAGTACCTCCCCATAGGTGTTAATTTAAGGGATTTCGATACACATTCTCGAAACAATGTAACACCAAAATGAGACAACTGTGTATCAGATAACTTAAAACTACATCGTCATACACTGTTAGAAACAATGGATGACTAGATTAGGGTTAGCTAATAAAACTACCTTGATTCTATTAAATTAAATTGCATGGCATATTGGATTACCATTATTGTCTTCTACTCTTCCAATAATGATTTAAATTGAAATGATCATCGTATGTATGAAATCTATTTGAAATATTCTTGATATTATATTGACATTGAATTGAGTATGAACGTATTGCATGAATGAATTGAATGTATACGGTTTGGTATTGTTTTCACTCAATGAATGAATTGCATGATTGCTCAAGTTCAATGATCTGGCTGAATCGAAATGGTCTGGCTCTACTCAGCCTCGGCCTTATGATCCCCGGCGGGGTTGATTTTGGTGTAGAATGAATGTTACTGCTGCAGTGTGCTATTTTTTTGAGCTTTCGGACTCCGTTCACGAGAGACACATTTGTACCTTGGCCAGGTCGATGATGTTCTCAACGCAAATATCCCTAGAGGGAGGATATAGCAAATGTAGTAGCCAAATAATAAAATATTTCTGTTATTTGATTTTGATAGCATGATTGCTCAATTGAGTATATTTAATTGACCTCTTTAATCACTTGTTAGTGATTCTTGTAGATACAACATTTATTACCTTGATTATGCTTATACTTTACTGAATAGTCTTATTTACAAGTTGTCTAATAGTGCTACATGTCTAGATCTCGAACCCGGCCTGACACAGACCTAAGAGTCAGAGAAGGAGACCACGGTGGTTCTTTCAAGCTAACGAATGGACAATAGTAGCTTACTAATTGATTCACATGCCGAGAGCGATACACTAATATCTTAGGAATGTGTATTTTGGGACTTTTAGCATATGCATATAATTGCATCAATGTAAACTGTTATTTGCATAACTTGATCTCGTTACTTATGTCCTTGTTTTTCTTGTGCATCATACTTATACCTTTCTTATGTAGACCTATTTAGATGTTTTATCCTTGGCATAGTTGCATATAAGTGCATATCACGTTTGGGTTGTATAGGTGATGTGTAGAATTGTTATAATAATCCTCTATATTCTTTAAATGTTAAGATTTGGACTGTTTCATGGTTATAATGATGTTTGAACTGTTCAATGAAAAGTGAAAAATTAACTATAGGCGATATTGACAGGCTTCTACATAATAAATGCTTGGACAGATGTCCATTTAAGCATCTCACACGTGTAAGTATGTGAATATTTCTTGTATAATTCCATTTAGACTTTAGTCCGGGTGTGAATTACACGGGAGTATGTGTGTCACTAATTGGGTTTAAGCCTGATACCCAAATTCTTAGGCTTGGGTCGTGACATATGAACTTGGAAATTACTACATTAGAAAAAGCAAGTGAGAGAAGAGTGTCCATAGGAGTTTATAGGGGAGTATGTGTAGGGATGAAAAAGGACTAGGTTTGCTCCCTAGATCTTAACTTTCCTTATATCATATGAACTCAAGAGCTCTAGTGTGGAAAAAGAGAGCGAGGGGAATTTTGAATCGAACCAGAGAAGAAGGCTACCTAAGTGTATGTGTGAAAACTACCAATGAAGGTTCAAATTTTCAAAATAAAAAGAGGCCGTTTCAAAGTAAACAATAGCATAGAAGCCATCATACTAGCCTTGAGTGAGGACTTTTAAGGACCCAAATCTAGGGAGGTCTGAATATTTGAAAGAAAATTCTATCCTTAACATTATTGTAGAATGTTTGAAGGATTGACTTGATGCACACACTTGCACAAGGCATGCAAAGCCCCATATGATTTATGAGAAAGTTTTTAAAATAGGAAAGGTGAACCTTGTTTCGAGAATTCTAAGGTCTTGATTATTTTGGAGGTCAAAGATTTCCGATTTGACTTGATGTTCTTTTGAAAAATTTCTCTTAAAATTTTTATTTATTTTTTCTTTTGTTTTTTGAAGAGAACTTTGTGGGTATATTCATTGCAAATCCCCACGAGGCACAACTCGTCCACTAGGAGAAACCTAGGGGTTTAAAGGCTTACTGTATACGTTTAATGCAGTTGAGAGTGCTGGCAAAAGTGGTGCTACATTTATTTTTTGTTTGTTTCAATGTATTGCATTAGTTTAAGAATAGATTAGGTTAAGATGGAAGGTTCATATTTTTCACAATTTTTGCTAGGATATAGCAAAATGCTGTTTGGGGAGTGTGATGAGTCCTTAAAACTTCTTTTTTTCATATCTAATTTCAAATATTTTAAGGACTTAATCATTTCAAACTGCATCAATTAGGGTAAAATTATGATTAGTGCACATAAAATCCATTTCAGCACAAAATCATGAAAACTGCTTTTCGTGAAACCCTAATTTCTAAAAATAATTGTCAAACCTTGAATCTTCATGCAATGATTTGAAACTCCTTCATCACTAGTTTATTTAATTTAAAACATATGTGATGATGTCATCTTATACTATCATTTCATGTGAAATGAGTTCACATTCATGCATTTGTGACTTCAGGGGTAAAACTGTCATTTCACATTAAACGTCACAGTTTCATGCATGAAATCACTGGAACCAGCATTCATTACATTATTTTTCATTTTTCATACTTTTTCTCAAAATTTTAGAGGAACCCTAACTGAATTAAGATTATTCACAAAGAGTCTCAATTGGATTAAAACTCTGCTAATTCTTATCGTTTGAACCCCTTTTATAGGTACTGTGAAAACTGGGACCCACTAGATATCAATTAGAAAAGATATCCTTCCTACATAAAGAATCCTACTGACATCATGATTTTTGCCTGGGACCCACATGAAACTCAAAAAATTATATTGGGTCCTGCAGTGAAGATTAGAGCTGAAAAGGTGCTGATCTGAAGAAGAATAGAGAAAAATTAAAATTAGTGGATCCCACAAACATTCACACATGTGCCATGGGTAAAAGGCGGGTCCACTCATTCCACTTAAACTATCCCTAGAGCCTTTTTTGGGAAAGTTCAAAAAAATTCCACGATGATAAAGTAATTGAAGAAATAGTGCAAGAAGGAATTTGTAAAGCCACAAGGGAACCACACACAAGCATGCAGGTCCAAGACTCCTTTATTTTCATATTAGGATCACACTTAAACTCTTTTAAATTATCTCCACAACATTTATGCAAAATTTGAGAAAGAAAGGAGATAATTCATGAGAGAAAAGGGATTAGTGGAAAAAGGATAAGCCACCAAAGGAGATAAGCCTTTATCCTTTCAAGGAGTGTTTTGCACATTTCAAAGAGGCTCTCCCTTAGCCTTGGATGTCTAGCTAATGAGGTTGACCCCACTCCACTTGATATTGAAGAAAAATTAAAGAAACTAGGCCCTTCTATGTATTTCTACATTCTACTTGAAGTGGGCTCTACTATCATTGCTTTTGGATCAAATTCAAAGATATTATTAGCAACAAAATTCCTCCTTATCTTATCCTTGTCAAGCTTGGAGATTAAGGAGCAAAGAGAGATTGAAAAAAAAAGAAGAGTCCTATCAGAGTTCTATCAGAAGAGGGAAAGTCAATCTCATTTTTTTCAAAATAGCTTATATTAAAATAATCATATCTTTCAAACCATAGATTGGATTGAGTTAATCTTGGTAGCATTGGAAAGCTCTATCAGAGTAGATATCCGTGGAGCCTAAGATTGTACAATTTGGAGCTGAAATGAGAAAGTTATGACCCTAAGAAGATGGCTGTAATTTTTCTACTCGAAATTAAGATTTTCTCATCAAAGGTGAGTCCTATCCTTTGGCAAGTGTTAGCTAAAATTTACAAGGTGGATATACTTAGAATTCGAATAAGAGAATTCATCTTATCTCATCTCAAACCTGGAAGATAAGCTACAAATTTCTCTAAATTTGAATAAGACTCTATCTACACAAAGGAGTCTAGATTTAATGCATCAAGGGAGCCCCAAAACCATAAATAGGATCCCCTTGAATGTCCCAACTCATGGAGAGACTCCCTTTTAGCCACCAAACACTCCCCTCTCTTTCCCTCTCTCTTCCTCCATTGAAGTTTTCTTCCACCCATTCAACTAGAAGAGAGGTCCTCTATCGTAGTGTAAGTAGATCTTGTATTTTAATCTTTTCTATCTTATGTAAAAGACTTCATTATTAGTAAAAAAACATGTTCCTTTAGATCTTTCGTTTACAATGATGTGTCTTTTTATTTCTATGCTCATGAATGTGCTTGGATTTGACAATCCAAGTTTATAATGTTGTGAATGAATCTTGTGAATAAATGAATCTTAAGAAACAAATCTACTACTTGACTACATGAACCACTTCAACTACTTTTACTACATTTAAATGCTTGTCTACTACATTTACATTCAAGTTTACTACATTTAAATTCTTGTTTACTACATTTACATTCAAGTTTACTAAATTTAAATTCTTGCAAAATCACCACATTTAAATTCCTTGTTTTCATGCTTTTCTTTTTATTTTGTTAAGATCTGGCATAACTTATGGATGGAATTAGATTTAGAATCATGCATAATCATTACATGAAATTTATGATGAGTTTTACTTTCTGAAAATTTAATTCTTAGATCTGAAATTTATGAGTTTTAAATAAAAATAAAAAGTTTAAATTCAGATTAAAATAGAGTGCACAAAAAGACAACATACAATGGAACTTTTAGTCTTAATCTTGGCAATTTAAAACTCTATTCAGTGGTATTATTTGCCCCTGAAATTTGGAGAAATTGTTTCTAAATGTAATAAATTTAAACCAAAAAAATTTCAGAGAAAAAAAGGTTTTGGAAAGTTAGATTTTCCGTAGCTTAAACACATATAAGTAAAACAGTCTGCATATAGATTTCTGCAATAAGGCAAGTTTTTATTCGAAAATTTGGAATTCATTAGCTTATCAGATCATTGAATTTTTATATGAAAATTTGTAGAATTGAACTTTGGTAAGTTTAATTTCAAGCTGCTAAGTTTCAAGTGACAATAAATTCAGGAAGTCCAAAAACAAAGGTACTGGAACACAAAGTGGACAGACTTCCTATGTGCAGAAATTCTATAGCTTCATATTGTATTGATCATCTTTATTCATGCATATTTTCTTCGTTTTTTATTCTTTTTCGATTTCTTTTCCTTTGGTTAAAACATGCATTATTAAGGTTTAGATTCCATCTATTAAGTTTAGGTTTAGATTATTTTAGGTCAGTTGCAAAGAGCCTTAAAAAAGAGGTTGTATACAAGTAGTTTCATGCTTCAAAGGATTTCAGCATTCATCTTAGTATTTTGATTTTCTAGGATTGAGTCATTCATGCATTGTTTCATACACATCATGCATTATTACATTGATTAGAGTGTAGGAATAGGTTTAAGATTGATTTTAAAATTAGGAATCATATATTTCATTAGTTTAGCCTTTTGTTAAGTTTTGAAGGACCTAATCATATTTGCTCCTTGTAGATTCAACCTTCTACTTACAGGGATATTACTACATCGGACAACTCTGTACTTGGAGTTTTGCGATCAAATGCCAATGGAAAAAAATCACTAGACCAAAGTGGACTGAATCAAACACTAACTTTTGTAGCTACAAGATATACTCACAATCATGCGGTTAGTCGCTCGACATAAGGTGTTGTAGTTGTTCTTGCTAGATTCCTTTTACACACAATCCTTGGTGCCCCGTTATTAGTGCTTTGATCACCACCTCAAGTTAATCTCTTCAGCAAGAGAACAATCTCCTACGAAGATGTAAAAGCCACAGATCTCCTATAATAAAGTAGAAGCACCAACTCTAAAAATGAAGCGTTCAACCCAACTCTCTAATTGAAGCTATAGATGAAATCTCCAATAAAAATTCTCAACTTAGATTATGGAACAGGATCCCTTAGGGTTGAGAGAAACACCATTTTTTATATCCCATAATTCATACCATAGGTTAAAGTCTAAGTATGAACAAAACTGGCAACTCTGGCACAAACATAAAAGGTTTTCATGCAAATCGGTGGACTTTCTTTGTCAGTGCAGTCGGGCCTAATAAATGTGAGCTTGAGCATGCTAGCTACTGTCTTGGGTGCTCAAGACCGATTAGATGGGTGCTCGAAATTTTTGCACGCATCAGCAAACTTCTGGAGGCCATAACTTCGTCGTTTTAGCTCTAATTTACATAATTTTAGGCTCTACATAGATTTACTCGAAACGAGCTTTCTAATGGTAGGTAGCTTGATCATATTCAATGCTCAGTTTGTGAGATATGACCTTTTAAATATATAAGTTATCCTCAGAAAAATACTTCAATTTAGCTTATTTAACACGCAACCACAGTCCATTCTAAATATAAAATACAAATCAATAGACCAAGAGTTTTGTTCAACCCATGAATTAACCAACACACATAAATCCTAAAAATATATGCATGTAGGCTTTTCTCATTGGACATGTTAGTGATGGATGGGCTCATGGCTATTTAAATCATGGTTGCAAGCCGTATGCCTTTTGTTTACACCTTGAATTTTAACATGAAGATTTAATTATGCTCATTACCATATCCTAGGTTATAAAAGGATTGTACAATAATGATGTTATTTATATAGGTGAATTACATAGGCTTGTGCAAAAGTTTTAATTATACATATATTTATGTGGTTTTCCTTTCACGTGAATCCTGTGGGAACTCCCTTGTGGTGATTCATACGTGCCTCGGGCATAACACAAATTACCATGGGAAGTGTATTGCGCCTCGAGGCTTTCCCTAATCAAGCATTTATGGGTTCAAGGCCTGATAGTGTTTGGATTGGAAATGAATGGAGATTTGATGGAAACTGAATGGAGGATGTTATGTGTTTAGATGTAGGGTGTGGTTTAATTAGATGGAAATTGCATGGAAGATTGATAGGAATCAAAAGGAATGATGGAAATTCAGATTAGAACCAACAGGTCTTTAGCTAGGGTAGCCCTATCTTGGTGTGCCAAAAATGCATAGGGAATTGAAACTAGAAGTCTCTTGGCAGGCCTCACGACTAGCCGACTAGGTCGCCAAGGACCTACTCGGCTAACCAAGTGGCTCACCAAAGAACAAAGGGCTGAAAATGTACCTCTAGACTTGTAGATGAGAATTTCTCGACTTGCAACCAAGTGCACTTCGGCTAGCTAAGGAGCTCATCAAGGACCACATAGGGGAAACAACTAGAAGTGATAGCTCATCGAAGATCCCTCCGCTCCCTGACCCATTGTACTTTAGCTAACCGACAACTTGTACCATGGCTCGCCAATAGAGCTTTGTTTATAATTAAAAT
The DNA here is from genome assembly GCA_037013555.1 of Sextonia rubra. NCBI lineage: Eukaryota > Viridiplantae > Streptophyta > Magnoliopsida > Laurales > Lauraceae > Sextonia > Sextonia rubra. The sequence continues at coordinate 4,362,125 of JASUAD010000007.1, forward strand.
TGGATTTTTTACATTGGACCTAGGACACAATTGGATCATTTGTGACCCTATCTAATGGACCTTAATGCATGCTAACATATGTGGATGTTTGGGCTTAGCTTCTTCCTATAGGTTGTTCTAAAGTGTGGTGTGGAGATTGAAATCTAATCTAGTAGATGGATTTTTGGATTTTACATTTGCCTTGACGATTAGAGCACCTAAGACAAACTTATCTTTCATCCTAGGTCTAGAATGTCCATTATATGGAAGGACCTAGTGACCACACCTGAAATATGCAACCTTGACCTAGGGGTGGTTACTCCTTTAATACATTTCATTATGGTCATTTACTCAGATGGGTATGATTATACATTGTTATTGTATTCCTTGCACTCTATCCTTATGGTCATTTACTTATGTTTTATTGTACTTAAATTGATAATGTAAATGATGGAGACCTTGACTTAGAGTATACGTAAAGGTGACCTGGGAATTGGTAATGGAGATGGATGACTATGTTTGTGGCTAGGTAGGTTATTTGATAGCCTTGTGTTCAAGTTGTATTAACCATGGGGTAGTTGGATTGGTTGACATACTTAGGTACCTTGATATGAATTGATCTGGTGTATGGCATTGTGTATGGATGACATTGTATATGGTTTGGATTTATGGAAGAATTACTTGTTCGGATCGATGGATGGACCAATTATGGACTAAACGTTGGATGGATTGACACTGACCATTATTGTATCGATCCCTTGTTGTTCTCACTAACATCCACTCAATTGATTAAGCTTAGCCTTGGGCTAATCCCCCCTGCTAGGGGCAAATTATTGTTTTCACCTCCATGATTCGCTAGTTTTTGGAGATGGATATACACCATCTAATATGCCGATATCGCCATGTACACAACACGGTATCAAAACTATCAATCAGGTTTTTGGAACTAACTTATGGATTAGCTGGGCTATGATCCTGCGTGCTTCCCCACCTCAACTTGAAGGTAGTACGGGAGGGCAACAGCATAATATCTCGCCGTGCCAACTTAAATGGGTGTGCCATATTGCTAGAGGTTGGATGGTTTAGATGGATGCTTATTTTATTTATTCATTGATATATCCTTTCTCATATTCATCAGCAGAACTAGGGGTCTATTAGAGGCAATGCGCCCCCCCCCACCCCCACCCTCTTTTATTTTGCACTTTTCATGCATATATATTTCTATATATACTTTTTGGTGTATATATATATTCTGGTGTATATTTGCTCTGGCCCCTCCAACATAATAAAAAATTAAACACTAGGAATATAAGTTGGGTGTCCAGAAAAAGAAACTATAGTTGATTTAGGTGAAAAATCAAATGAAAGAATAAAAGAAAGGAAAAGGAGGAAAAAGTGAAATAAAATAAAATAAAATAAGAGATTAGGGATAGATTAGAAACTCTTTACCCAAATCTAAAATCGTTGTCACCATGGAACAAAATAGCTATATTGGCCATACCAGATAGCACTGCTATGCAACAAGGGTGTTAGTGTCGGAGTAAACAACGGCCGCTACAACTGCTACTTACTCGTAGCGGCTGGTTTTTTTTTTTTAAGCTATTTCTCTCCTTTGTGTCCCTTTCTTTCCCCATATTATTGTCTCTAACTCCATTTTCTTGAAATCAAAGTCAACTAAATTACTTTATATTATTTCTCAACTTTATATTTACTCTCAAGTCTCAACTTTTTAAGTACAATGTTATTCATGAAATTATTTATTATGTCATTTATTGTGTTGAGTGTTGATTGTTGAGTCACTCTAAGTCTTAAACTATTGATACATTGTTCATTTTGATGATTTCTTCATGAGATCCATAGCTTTTTATTTGCATTTTATTAGTTCATAAGTTACTAGAAGTAATAAACATGCAAACATGCGGAAAATAAGATTAATACAATTATTTTCTAATTATATAGCGATACAGGACAAAACGCATTGAGGAGACCGCTATGCCCTTTTATTTTAGTTATTTAGCAAAACAAATACATATTCGAGCTCTTTACAATTTTCTAGATTTTCTGGATTTTTTTAGAAAATTTTTCACAACTTTTCTAATCATGTTGCCATGTCGTTACATAGCCCCGCTACTAAAAAGTAACACCTACTACATAGCGTCTAGGTGACCGGCTATGATGCAATCCGCTACCTCTATTTTGATCCTTTGTTGCACTGCCCTTTTGAAATCTTAATAGTTTGATCAGAGCGAGGTGGAGAGCTTGGATTATTGGAGCTTGGAAGTTGTTACAGGGTTTGGAGTTGTTATTCATCATAAGTACAAGAAGAAGGATTGAAAAAAACAACTCTTCTTTTACTTTATGTGTTTACAATTATAAATACACTAATTCTCTATACATTCACTACACCAAAAATGCATTTTAGGAACGGACTCTGGGCCCGATTTTGGGCCGTTCGTGAGCTGAAACGGATTTGACCCGTTCTCTGCACGAGGAGCACACGAGAAGAAATGGGTTTTACCTTCTCAAAAGCAAGTCTTTCCTTCTTGTGCTTTTCTTCTTACCGATCTCCTGCTTCCAAAACCCTCTGTCCTTCCTCTACTTCTCCTCCTCTTCCAAAACCATAGATTTGCGGAAGACCCTCTACAGAAACCCTTGCTTTTCTAGATCTCCATCTCCTTCGATCTCCTCCAATGGAGCTTCCAAGGCGTTCATTGTTCCTGCACCGAGTGAACCTATGAAGATCGAGATGTACTCGCCCGTTTTCCACGCCGCCTACACCGCTAGTGGGATCCTCTGTTACGGCTTCACGCATATGGCCGTCACGCCTCTGGATCTTGTCAAGTGCAACTTGCAGGTCTGTTATCTCAGATCTCGTTTTAGATCTGAGATTGCATTTCTAGATTTACAGCACTTGTAGTATTTATTTGATGTTTTGATGCTATTCTATGGCTGTTTAACTTTGGATTAGCGTTTCTTAGGGTTTTTTTTTTGTTGAATTTGTTGTTTTAATCTATCATGTTCATATGTTGCCAGATGCAATAGGTTTTTTTGGGTTTTTTTGGATCTTTGGCAAGGTGTGTTCTTTGGCTAGAAGTTTTGGTGGCTGGATTTGTGTGTTTCTATTTTGGTTTTCGTTTGTTGTTTTGCCGTTGATCCATTCGCATAAAATGGATTTGGATGGTTTTGATTGGTTTGAGATTGGATTTGAATCATTTACATATTCCTCGATTAAGTTGAATTTTAGGAATTTTTGTTCTCCAGCTTGCATGCGATTTACAAGGATATTACCTGAATCAGTTGTTTCAATCAAAGCCTCTCATCATTGGATCGGTCACCCTCCGTTTTGATGATTAACTTTTCCAGGCTGTTTAAATTAATTGATAACTATTAACTATCATTGTCTTACCAGGGCAATTTGCCTATTCTCCAGCACATGGTTGTATTCACAGTTTATTGCTTCAAATGGGATCACATGAGATCCATCACTTTGGCATTGACTTGTTGAAACCTTGACTTAATTCTAATCTGCTTATTATCTTCTATATCTCATGCTAAGATAGTTTTTCATACTATGATCTGTTTTTTTATATATTTTTCTTCTCAACCAGTCTAAATATTCTCCCCTTTTATCTCTATGTAGCTTTTCAACATCTAATACTTTAATGGAAGGCAAAGGGTACACTCAAGATGACTCTAGTGGGTGGGTTTTTGTGGTTTTGGGAGATGGTGAGGTTTGTGTTGTGACCTGTGACTGATTTGGGTTTGTGAGTTTGATTTGGTTTGAAAGTGGTGAGACATTCTGTGGGGTTTTCTAATATGGGTTTTTGGTTTTGGAGGTGGGTTTTTAGGATGGAGAGCTGGTGAGGGGTTGGATGTTGTGAATTTGATTTGTGATTTGTTGAGGAGGAGTGAAGGGGTTTGTTTGGGGGGGTTCTAGGAGGTGGGGTTTTTGTTTGTTTTGCAAGTGGGTCTTGAAGATGGAAAGATGATTAGGGTGTTTGATTAATGGATTTGTGAATCATCTTTGAATGAAGGAAGATGATGAGAGGAGTTCAACTTCAACCTCCACTAGTGAGTTTGATTTATTTTGTTCTCCTTCTCTGAGTTCTGTTGATAATTTGGATTATAACTCATCTTCTGTTGTAGTCATGATTCAATTGTAGATCATATCTTCACATTAGAACATGCTTTGGAATTGATTAATTGTTAAAATAACACCTTCAGAGCATTGTTCTATCTCTCTCTCTTTTTCTTTTCTTTTTTTTTTCTCTTGTGCTAATGATTTGTTTTAAAACCAAGGGAATTTCATTGAGTCTGCTCTGTGTATTCCAGGATCAATGTCATAGGACCTTTCTTGCTTATGGTTTGTTTAGGACTGACTATTCACAAGTTGATTACAAGTTGGAGCTGGAAATGGATTTTTGGTGGTTTTATGGACATTTTGATGGTTTTAAAGTAATATGAGATAGGAACATAGTTCTTGGAAGCTAAATTTTGTTGTCTTTTAGGAGTTTCAGAACTATTAAAGCTTGTAAGAGGAAAAAAGTGTTACAGGTCTGCCATTTTACTGTGGCATCTGCATGGTTTTGCTTTTGTGATGGATTTGAATTTGCATGTCTGCCAAGGTACATGGAAACCAGCCACTTGTGTGGAATATTAGCAGAGATTGATACTGCAGTTGTGGACTGATCATGTCTGAATTTTCTGCTTGACATTGTTCCAGTGCATGGTTCATTTAGGTTTGGCCATATTGTGATGTCTTTTTCTTTGTTGCCTGCCTTTCAGCTATTTGGATCTAGAAATGGTTGAGTTTACTCTGCATGATGTGTTCACCAATGCTCTAAGTCAAATGATGGCTATAAGCAGAAAGAAAAGCATCTGTATTGTCTATGATATCTTAGTGTCATTCATGACCGAGAGCGTGTATGGAGATAGTCTGAGGCTACAATAGATTTTGGCTGATTTCTTGTTAACTTCTGTGAAATTCACACCAAGCGGTGGGCACGTTGAGATATGCCTTAGTTTAATCAAGGATCAATTGGGAAAAAGCATCCATCTCATGCATTTGGAACTCAGGTACTATTGATTTCAAACAATGAATATGAATATTCTATCCAGCAAATGAAGGAACTATACGATCTGGAACTTTGGGTTCTACTTCCCATGGGTTTGTTATGTGGAGGTGCACTCATGTCTCACAGACTCAGACCATTTATCTGATGGACAGCCATTCCCAAAATAACATAAATTGTAAGCTTTTATCCATCCGATATTTGGACTTTTTTTTTCAAAATGAGCCATGGACTCCAAACATATGTTTAAAGGCCAACAATTGAAGGATTAGGAATCTCACCTTCAGGTAATTCTTGTCACTTTGTCCATGGTACTGGCATGAGTCAATCAGACCCACTGGATAGACAGCTATACTATGGGCCCTATATGTACATACTTAAGGCCTAACGATATGTTACATTTCTGAACAATTAAAACATGCTTGTCTTTGTAATGCTTCTTGTTTTGCTTCAGGATTGCCCACTCAGGTAGCAGAATACCATTAGAACTACTTTCGCAGATGTTTGAAGGCGACATGGACACATCTGAGGAGGGAATTAGCCTTCTAGTTTGTAGGAAACTCCTTAGGATTATGAATGGAGATGTTCATATTTATACTCATACAGACTCGTACAGGTAGATGTTTATCATAGTAATATCTGACTGCAAAATGAGTCATCATTATAGGCCAATGTTTGCTGAGTGTTGATGCTTTGTTTTAGTGCGTTGATTCTAATACCTCTCTTAGTTTGAATATACTATGCTTCAAAAGTATGTTAACATGGATATTTTATGCAATGCTTCTAAAGTATGTTAATATGGATATCTTATGTAGTGAATTCTTGGAGGACTTCTTTCTTCCATATATTTGTAAAATTTCATTGCAACCAGACTTGGAGTATAGAGAATCTCTAGAATTACTGTGTTTGATGTAAGCAAGAAGAGAATCTATGACACACTATTCTACTTAGTGGGTTTATAAAGTTCAAACATATTTTTGACCAACAGTAATTGCCCCCCAGGTTCAGGTTCATGGTGCAATGGCTATGCTGAGGAAGCCAATGCAGGAGACAGTTTCATGGGCGTCAACAGTCAAAACTCGCTCTGTCTAGGTATGCTTGCTCCTCTGTGTGTGTGTGTGTGTGTGTGTGTGTGTGTGTGTGTATGTGTGTGTCTATCTTTTCCAATTGCTTCTCATTTCCTTTGCATTAGTTCTCAGTCATCTTCCATTTGCGTCGGAGCTGCCCATCGCTCTCTATCAATTTCGATTCAGATCTTTCTTCAATCTTGTTTTGTTTTCCTGTTATCGATGATGAATTCACAAATGGAATGTAACAGGCTTTGGTTTGGGGCATGGAAGATGTTGTTTTGACTTGGATTTGTGTTGATGATGTTTGCATCATTGCATTTTCTAACACATATAGCTTCTAATATTAGAAATGTAGAGATAGAGATTGAATGTCCTGAGTTTGTGCTTTAATGGCCTTGCATTTTTTATTATAACCTTTACAAGTATATAACCTCTGCAAGTAGGTCCTGAGTTTGTGCTTTTATGGCCTTGCATTTTTGAGATAGCTAAAATATGCTGTTGATGGTGCTCAATGCATTTTCTAACTTGAATTATTTATTAACAAACAGGATATTACTTATTGGGCATATGATTGCTATTCTAAGATGAAGCTGGATTTGCTAGTGGAGAATGATGAAGAGGCAATGGACAATATCAAGAAGATGGAAAGGATGGTGATGGTGGCAATTTGGTGCATTTAGGAGAACCTATCAATGAGGCCTAATATGATGAAGGTTACTGAGATGTTGGAAGGAGTTTCTAAAGTTTCCAAGCCTTTGCAGCCTTAATAAATGAGTTCAATTGGTTAGAAATATTGGGTGGATATATTAATGCTGTGCATCCATATGTACCTCAAGGTTGGAATTTCTAGGAAGGCCTTTGTAGTTTTTGCGTTTCAGATCTTCACATGAATAATTGCTGTAACTAATGTGCAAAGGTTTGCTTTTGCTAGAGAAGTTTGCCAAAGATCTATCCAAATTGCACAAAAAACAAGCAATCCATTCTATCTCTATATATGTCCCTGATTTCTGCCCCCAAACAAACATCAAAATTTAACAAAATCCATCATTATATGATGGACTGGTCGAAACAAGAGCAAAGCCTAGCCAAAACAGAGCTTTAGATTCACCCTAATATTTGCCCACAAAAGGACCAAAGCGATCCCAAATCAGCACTCTTCTTGCAAGACCTTTAATCATTTTGACTGTAATTGTCCTTTGACTTCAATGTCCAAACAAAATTGAGTGGCAAAAGAAAATCAAGACATTTTTCAGTCCCTCAAAATAATGCTAATATTCCAAAAGCTGATTGGGTTTTGATTCTTATTTCACTTCCATGCTTATTTATACTGATTTTCAAGATGCTTAATGGAAATCTCAGTAATCTGAGGAGCCAGTCAAAACTCTTCAAAAATACAAATTGTATTATCATATGCTGGAAGTCTAATTGAATTTGTTGTTCTTTTGAATTTGTAGTTTTAGCTGTTATTTTGGTGGGCTTGCTTTATGAATTCTTCATAGCCATAATATGTGGACAGAGGATCAATGAACGGCACTACCATGTCCTTGCTAAACAAGAGTTGACAAAGGTTGGTACTCAAAACAATTGATTGTAGCTACAAAATGATATTGACACATAAAATGTCATTAATTACGGATACTGTGTGGAAGTTCAGTTCGGGCTCACCATCCCAACATGAAATACCACCCCATTACTCTGGTGGTGTTTAGAGGTCTAGTGCTCATAGTTCTAGTGGTGGTGGCAGAAGCAGTGGAGAGGAGAGTCATGCAAGAACCAATCCACGCTCATTGGGACCATTTCATGCAAGAACCAATCCACACTCGTTGGGACCATTTCGTTCTGGTAGAAGCAGCTCAGCTCCTGTTGAGGAGGAGAGTCATGTAAGAACCAATCCACGCTTGTTGGGACCATTTCGTTCTGGTAGAAGCAGCTCAGCTTCTGTTGAAGAGGAATGCCATGAGATAAATAATGAAGGATGGCCCTTTGATTACTAAGGTTGTTCTTTTGGCCTTGCCCAGTTTTTTTATTGCGCTTGCTTGGTTTTGTGAATGTTGTTTGATGGGGCCAGTGACTGTATTTTTCTTGCTGGGAACCTTACTCTTTTTTTTTTCTATTTTCTTTTCATTTCAAACATGAATTGCCCAGCAAAATATGTGCGCAGAAGTGAGGGAAAGTGGTGGACTTAACAGGGAAGCAAAGTCTCGTATTTCAGAATCCATACAGATGAGCCAGACAGTTGGTATGGAAGAACTAGAAAAGATTATAACTGAGGGATCGGAAATGTATCCTATTAGTCCCACAATAGCACTTGCTTATCTTTCGGTCCTGAAGGACTCTGAAGCACACTGTCTTCATGAAGGGTCTGAAGTAAAATGGCTTGGCGGGGCTTCATGTTATTGGGACATCCTTGCATGAGTCTCGGCGAATAGATAACCAGGTTAGTGATTCTGAAGTCCTCCATCTTATCCTTTTATAAACCAAGCTGTAGGCACATATAATTGATATTATAGTTGCATCCTTAGATCAAAATATCGTTTTGTATTATATTGGCTAATGAATTGCTCTTACTGGCTGATTGCAATTTATTGTTGTTGACTAGCATATGACAGTGTATCAGCCAATAGATTGGGCATATCAACTGTTAAAGAAATATTGTGCAGCTGTTAGGCATGTGAGTTAATGCTGTTTCATGCAACAACATACACAGGCTTACACATCACTAACTGCCTGGATCCCTTACCCACAACTTGCATCCATTTAAATTACCCTTGCTTCGTCACACTAGGAAATTGAGCTTTACAAATGAACTATCAATGACATTTGTGTCAGCAGGTGATGTCAATCATGGTAGGTCCACTTTGTGGAGACTAGGGGCTCTAGCTTGAAGCATATGTTGTGCGACATCATCACTTTTTTTTGCCAATTTATCTACCTGGATACTTCACCTATGCCTTGCTTTTATTTAAAGTTTACTTCTTGACATTTTCTCTTGAACCATACAGCCGTACACATCACTTCTGCCCTGACTTTTTCCTGTGGCTTCTGTGTTAGCTCACTTCCTCACATTGTCTTGTGACCAAGCAACTTCTAGCCATAAAGATCTTTCTTGTTCTGCTATTCTCTCAAATTCTGGAGCTGGAGACCTCTAGCCCAATACGAGTAAGTTGCTTGGAAATATCACCTGAAGTGTTATGTGAAGCGAGCCTTATGGAGATGTCTCATTGATAATGATCGTAACAAGGAAAGGGCTACCCCTATATTGGGGAAACAAAATGAAGCTGCTTCGATTTAGTTTGAGTTTGTAAGGATGCATCACTACATCTGTAAATATTGGATATTTACATACTTCTTGATCATTACTATGAATCAGAGTCCTTGCAATTGAATCGTGTTTTTTATCTTTTCGTTCCTATTGTAGTATATTGTTTTTTCACGGGTTAGGAATGCTGCCCCTGTGACTGGTGCTGCCAGGTTCTACTATCACTATATTGTTTCTCTAATTCATATAATCACCTGGACCTGCCTTTTCTCATGTTCTAAGTTTTTGGATTTTCTTAGGGTTACTGTGTTTCTATAATGCAGGTTGGGAAAAGGCTGAAGCAGAAGCTTTGGCATTGAAAAATCAACTGGAATCTGTCACACAGCTAAAACTTGCTGTTGAAGACCAAGCATCCCAACTGGATGGAGCTCTTAAAGAGTGCATGAGGCAGATACGGAATATGAAGGAAGAACATGATAAATTACATGAAATCAGTGTCATGAAAACCAAGCAATGTGAGACAATCAAATTTGAACTTGAACGGAAAATTTTTGATTTAGAGCAAGAGGTCCTCAGGCTTCCAATGAAAATACAGCAATTTCAAGGTCCTTGCAAGATCGTTCCCACATGCTGTTGAAGGTAAGTGAGGAAAAATCTCAGGCCGATATCGAGATTGAATTTCTGAAGTCCAGAATCCAATCATGTGAGAAGGAAATAAGTTCATTGAAATATGAGCTGCTTATGGTTTCCAAGGAGCTTGAAATTCGAAATGAAGAAAAGAACATGAGTTTAAGATCTGCGGAAGTAGCAAATAAGCAGAATTTAGAGTGTGTCAAGAAGTTAACCAAACTAGAAGCGAAATGCCAGAGATTGCGTGGTCTTGTTCGAAAGAAATTATCTGGGCCTGCTGCACTGGCTCAAATGAAACTGGAAGTTGAGTATTTAGGCCGGGACTATGGAGAAACAATACTGCATAGATCCCCCAGAAAGAATTCCAGCTCACTAATGGTGCCTTCTCCTGACTGTTCCCTTGACAGCATCCAGTAATATCAAAGAGAGATTGAGTTCCTCACAGCTTGTTTATTAACAATGGAAGAAGAAACAAAAATGCTAAAGGAGGCTTTGTCAAGTCGTAACAGTGAACTCCAGGCTTCCAGAAACTTGTGTTCTGAAACAAAAAGGAAGCTTCACTGTATGGAAGCAGAGATGCAGGTTGCAAATCAAAAGGAAAACTCCTTAAAATTCCCAACTGAAGCTTCCATGGGTCAGAATGCAAGCAATCCACCAAGATTGACTTCCATGTCCGAAAATGGAGTCGAGGAAGGAACTTGTGAGTCTTGGGCTACAGCAAAGAACTCAGAGTTGTCTAATTTCAAAAAAGAAAAGAATGCTGACACTAGTAACAAAATCTACAATTCTAATCACATGGAACTTATGGATGATTTTCTTGAGATGGAGAGGTTGGCACATCTATCAAATGAATCTAATGAAGTCACTTTTGTTTCAAATGATGGGGGTGATAGAGGAGTGGAAAATGTAGAACATAATGCCTCAGTTGCTGTTGTAAATGGAAGGAACTTCCAAAGAGAACAGAAATCTGAATTGGCTTCTTCAACAGCGATGATGTCTGCTTTAGGGTCTGATTCTGATTCTTCAACAGAGTCATGGACTTGAGGTACTTTTTATGCTTGGTTATTGTTTTATCTGAATTTTGGTGTCACCTACACCATCGCATGTTTGTGGCTGTTATACTAGACACTAAACTTACAATCACACCCATTTTGACTACCTCAAAAGCTTAGAAATAGAGGAGAAAATCAATAGAGTTCGTTGGTGTCAATCAACCAATGGTGCACTTTCCCTTCTCTGTACCAATGACAAAACGGTGAAGTATTGGAAGGTATATGATATTTTTACACTGTTTTTATTTCCTTTTTTCTTTTGTTCAAATTGTTGGTTTTATGCAAACTGTCAATTCAAATTGTTTCAGGGTGATTTGCAAGTTCATTCTTGCCATGTTTTATTGGCACATTAAATCATACATACGTGGCATATATGGAATTGCAAACTTATTGAGTACAATGCAGAGGCTGAATTATATCTATATTTCTTATTTACTGTTGTTATTTTCTCCTACGAGAAAGAAAATGTTCTTGAATATAGCTTATACTTTTTATGCTTCATTGTTGAATAGGTTCAGGAGAAGAAGTTAAAGAAGATTTGTATTATTGAACTACTTGACACTCGTCAGATGGGGAGTTCTCCGGGTAGGTTGAGTCTCTGAAGCAGCGTCTGATCGAGCGCACCACAGGCTATGGTGTGCCTCAGCTGGAGAGGCTCTAATGAAAGGGGCAGTTGCAATGAAAGTGAAGGAAGATCACAAGGCCTTCATTCTCCGAGTTTTGTTGAATTTTGTTGAGGACGAGGGGAATTTGTGATCCCCTATTTTTGTTTTCAATTTTTTAAATCATTTTAGCTTTGTTTTTACTTGTTTCCTTTCTGACTTTTTTAGTGTCTAGCCCATTTCTTTTCAGTTAATTCATTAAAATAAAGTATTTCTGGGATCCAATATCCTAGTTAATTATTTTATTCTAGTTGTGCCCATAATCATACCAATGAGATACTTAATATGGCTAGTATTAAGTGGTGCATTAATAAGACCGCAGAATTGGCTAGTAGGAAGCAAATTGAAGTACCAATTACTTTATGGCGATATATTTCACCTCTTCTAATATCAAGAGTAAGGGCATTGGCAATAAGACAAGAAGAATTAAGCTAATTCATTAGATCTTTGCAGAATTGACAGCATATGATAATTAAGGCATTCTCCCGGCAACAAGAAATGTCAAGAAAATAGTGGGAAATAGTCTGGAACGGTTTGAAAATTTTGGAACGGTTTTGGACCATTACAGATTTCTAAATCTGGAATCATTTTGAATCGTTCCAAATTTCTTGAACTGTTCCAATTTTCAAATCTGGAAATCTGGAACGGTCCAAAACCGTTCCAGATTGGAAAATATGGAACGGTCCAAAACCGTTCCAGATTTTCTGCGATACCAATTTTTGGAACAGTTTGAAATCGTTCCAGATTCATTTAGGAACAGTTTTAAACCGTTCCAGATGGGCATTTTTGGTGTAGTGTTATGTTTTTCTTTTTAGCCTTGAAGCTCATACTTGAAATCTAACCCATACAAGATTATTTCCCATTTATATTCTACTAGTACCAACAACTTTAAATTGATTAGGATTATATCCACCATCGATAGAGATTTTTTTAAATGTTTAACTTTGATTATTAATATCAGATTAAATGGTTTGGATCTCAAAAATAGGTCATTACCATTGATTACTTTTTGGTTCTTAAATAAAAGTATATATAAAATAAAGGAGAAAAATCAAGAACCCACTTTAAGAATGGTTTTCTTTTGACTTATGGGATTTACAATTGTTATTGTATTAATCCTTCATACTTCACTATGTCTTTCAATCAATGAAACTCATTATTAAAACCCAACCCACTATAAATCACTTCCTAATTATGTGGCATTATCATAAGAAATTTTAATCTAATTGGATGTCATGCCCCGATAGCGGGAATTTGGGGATTAGAGTGGGCCCCCAGGGCGTGTATACGTAATCCCATAGAAATTTGTGTCCTGAAGGATTATGCACGAATTCCTACAAGGGAGATTCCATAGGAACGTGTGAGGTATGCCAACACATGTAGGAATGTAACTCATCATAATCGAATTTCCTGCGAAATACTCAGTAATAATCAAGAGCAAGTTAAAGAGTATATTCGTGGTCATTTATAGATAAACATATAGGTATATGTATATAGCGGTACTTAAGTTCCAATTACACTTCTTTCAATACACATCTGATTAAAGGGGTTAAGTACATAAAGACCAATTTGCTTTTCCCTCAAGAACAGACCAAAAAGCGACCAAAACATCTTCAGGCCTGACGCACTCTGTAGGATGACTAATAGAAAACATCGCCATCCTTCCATTTATCTATACCCTGAGGTACCGTTGGGGTACTCTCCGGGGGGGCGTCAACACCTGAGTTGGGACTGGGTTCTGTATCTGCAATACCAAGTGTAACACTGTTAACATGACGGTTAAGCAAGTACTGACGCATATAAAGTAAGTATAACAACACATATCAATTGAATCTAATAGTATACACTGAGTTAAAGAGAGCAATGGTAAATTACTAGACATATAGTGCATAAGTGGCAATGAATGAGGTATTACAATCAAAACATACTACGTACTGATTAGCAACCACGAGCTCTATTCTCCCAAAAGGGGAGTATACATATGGGTCGCTAGGGGATCAAGCTAGTTTCCCGAGAAGCGTCGATAACTCCTCTATAAACTACTGTAGTAGTGACATACATATACCCAAAGGGCACAAGCTAAGTGGTGCCGACTCGGAATCAATCATACTAGTCATAACATACATAAGGAGTAGTTAATCATGGGAGCAACGAATAACCAACTGAAACACATGCATATGGGCTACAAGGCCCAGACCTCGGCTATATCCTTGGCGAGCAAGCACACACTCAATAGAAGCTCTGGCTTGTCAGACACGCACTCATTAGAAGCCCAGGTCTGAATTGCCTCAGGGTTTGCTAGAGTAAATGAATCCGATAATAAATCATGTCGAAGGTAATATATCATAACAATATGAATGCACTTAGATTGAGTAAGTATCCCATGATCCCCAAGGACATTCAACACGATGTACTCATAAAACATCCGGTGTCATTGTGTTACCACTTCTTGGTATTGCCTTGTGTGCGTAAAGAACACCCCTTCTTATGCCAACATCCATGACTTGACTTTGGGGAATCATCTGGAATTCATTTATCCTCTTAATGTGTCCTTACAGTTGGGCCCATGTAGGGGTAAGAAGGTGCCAATACGAAGGCCCTATAAGATCAATGAAGAATTCCTAACATCCTAATTCACTGTGTTCATACGGCTTAGCCGTATACAACGTTACGGCTTAGTCGAGTAACTCAGGTTTCCTCCAACAGTACATACGCATTTACGGCTTAGCCGTATATTAGCCTACGGCTTAGCCATGCTAAGCCTACGGCTGGGTTATGGTCAGGTTACGGCTTAGCCGTAAGGCATTTCATGGTGCAACCGTATGCAAGCCGTAGAAGAGAATGGGTTTCTGGAGCTTTCTGGAAAGCTCACCGTAGGAAGACCTACGGCTTGGGTACGGGCTGGCCACGGCTTAGCCGTAGTGCATTGCATGGTGTAGCTGTGGGTAAGCCGTAGTACAAAACCAAGTTTTGTTGCTCTCTGGACTTTGAGTTGTAGATGCTCACGGCTTAGCCGTAGCTTCGCTGTAAGTTTCAGAAATCTAAATCAGTTTGGTAGTTGAATTTCTGTACGGGATCAATACAGAACTGACTTGTAGGGCAATTCTAAGGCTCAATCAAAGTGTCCTTGAAAGTGTTCTATACTCACACACCCATCTATTGCATGTTGACCTCCTAACTTAATCTATTCCACAATTACACCAATTAAACCATGAAAAATGGACTAAAATTTGAGAATTGAAAGAACTGACTCAAAGGTCAATAACCTACTCACACATGCAGTGCATATGAACTCAAGTACTTGCCTCTTAATAGTGCTAGCCTTCTCTAACCTCTTTCTTGTCGTGTGCTTAGGGAAAACTTCCAAAGGAAAGTGGGTTCTCTACAAGTACAACACACAAATGACAAAGGGAATGTAGAATTGCATGCATGTCATGTAATGGAGTCTCCTAGACTCTAACAAACTTATAGATGTGAATTGGGGATAAAACTCTCACCTTAGGTCTGTAGTTTAGAGGAGATTATGATTTCTAGAGAGAAATGCCCAAAGGAGGAAGAAGAGGAGGGATGGAGGCTGTCATTATTGCATGCAAGCTCTGAATCCCCCGTTTCCAGCTCTATTCGTGAGTTAAAGAGGGTGAAGAGAGGGAGAAGTGGCTCTAGCAACCAAGGAGGAACGAAAAGAAAAGGGAATGGACGTTGAACTCTCTCTTTTAAACGGTCACTTTCCCCATCTTGCATGCAAACCCTTTTCTTAAGGATATTTACGGTTTAAGTCATGTGACCTTAGTTGGCTCAAGATGAATCCAATTCAAGTTGGACCCAACATGGAAAATGGTCTACACGAAAAATTACGCAAGAAGTGATTGACGAGGTACCCACAAGGTGCGAGGACAATTTACAAAAAGGTCCTTGACTACTTAAGCATGGCCCGAACTTTGCCCAACCACCTATCCGAAGCCCAAACCCAATAGTTTTGCATTAGATTATCCTTAATAAGGCTTAATTAGTATAAAACAAGGTTAATTAACGTAGATTAAGATTAATGAGATTCGGGACCTTACATTGGAGTTATACCCGATGTCGTTATTTGGCCCCCCAATAAAAAATTCTTGGCTCCACCTTTGCTTATATTGTTAATTATCATTATGTATTTGTTATTCATGGATCACATCATTATCCCCTATTCTATCTTGATTTGTGTATGAGTTATTACTCATATGTTGCTCTCACCAAGTCCTACGAGATTTGTGTTGTGGATATGATAGCACTGTTGTGCGCATTTGTACATAAGAAACCAAGGTCAAGAATCAACTATACAAGAAGATAAGAGATTTACATGGTTCGACAAAGATGCCTATATCCACGGAATACCAATTCCCACTAGGTTCTCCTCTAATCTATTAATCCACAACTTTGGAATCTCAGCATATGTCTAGGGTTACAGATTACATTATATATATAATCATCACTTCTTTATCCTTCAAGAACTCTATTCTTAGAAAAAAAGAAACTCCTAATCCTATAAAGAAACTACTGTTTAACAAGTAGGAAATTCCTAATACAATTAGGGAAACTATCTCAGACAATGAACCCAATTGGTCTAGACCCACTTGGCCAACAATCTTTCCCCTCCAAACCATGGGGAAGATGCACTGAACCCCTTACTGGGAGTTCAGCCCTGCCAAGTTTGAACACAGCTTCAGTTTTCTCTTTGACACAACCTTTGCATCATGTCCGAGGGATTCTTGTCCGAGTGAATCTTTTTCAACTTCATGAAGTTCTTCTTAATCACTTCATAAATCTAATGGTACTTGACATCAACGTGTTTTATGTGACCATGATATGTAGCATTCTCACTGAAATCCATAGCACTCTAATTATCACAGTAAACTATAATTCTTCTTGTTTCAAACCTAGTTTTTGAAGGAATCTCTTCAACTAAAGCATCTCTCTTCCTGCTTTATTAGCAGCTATGTATTCTGCTTCAGTTGTAAACTTTGCTATACATTTTTACAACTTCAATTGCCAGGAGATAGCTCCCCTAGTGAAAGTAAACAAACAACTAGAAGTTGACAACTGGCTATCAAGATTGCCTGCAAAATCAACATCAGTTAACTTTCCATCACTGATTTTGAGCCTCCGAAACATAAGCACAACGTGGAAGTACCTCTTAAATACCTAAAGATCTACTTCACTACTTCTCAATGCTCTTTTCCAGGATTAGATAGAAATCTACTCACTAAACCCACAACATGAGCAATGTTTGACCGTGTAAAAACCATGGTATACATAAGACTCCTACAACAGAGGAGTAAAACAGATACCATCCATTTTTTTTCGCTTAGTTTGAAGTGACTGGCTAGAGGCATGCTAATTGGCTTAGCATTCTTCATGTTGAACCGCTTGAGTTCTCGTTCAACATATCTCTCTTATGACAACCACAGCTGCTTGGAACTCTTGTCATGACGTATTTGCATGCCCAATATCGTACGTGCGTGACCCAAGTCTTTTATGTGAAACGACTTTGACATCTCCTCTTTTAACTTGCCAATCAACTTGTTATCTTGTCCAACTATCAGCATATCATCTACAGACAAAAGAAGGATGATGAACCTGCCATCGATAAATCAACGAACATAACACAGTGATCTGCAGCTATCCTCTGGTACCCATGACTCAACATGAATGAATCAAACTTTTTATAGCATTGTCTTGGTGCTTGTTTCAGCCTGTAGAGCTCTTCTTCAACATGTAAACCATCTGTTCTTTTCTTTCTACCTCAAATCCCTCTGGTTTAGTCATATAGATCTCTTTTTTCAAGTCACTGGGAAGAAATGCAGTCTTCATGTCCATCTATTCAAGCTCAAGGTCCATACTAGCGGATATATCCAAGACAACTCTTACAGAAGTCATCTTCACAACAAGAGAAAAAAAATCATTGAAGTCTATACTCTTCGTCTGCGCAAAGCCTTGTACAACTAACCGTGCTTCGTACTTCACCAGTTTTCCATTCTCATCCTGTTTTAGCTTGAACACCCATTTGTTTTTTATAACATTCCTGTCTTTAGGAAGTTGCACTAGCTTATAAGTCTTATTCTTCATTAAAGAACTCATCTTATCCTGCATAACTTTCACCCACTCATCTTTATCATTATGAGTCATTGCTTCTCAGAAGCTCCCTGGCTCCCGCTTATCAGTAAGCAAAATATATTCGGATGTAGGATACTTAGTTGATAATTGACACTCTCATGTAGACCTCATAACTTAAGGTTCTATGGTTTCCAACTGAGGAGTCTGTAGCTCCTCCTGCTCAACACTCTCATCATCTGGCAACCCCTGTGCCTTATCACAATTCGCGTCGTTTTATCCACCTTCTCTACCTGTAGTTTGCACCAAAGAAGAAGTCGATGTGAGACTAACCATTCCATCAACTGTTTCAGAAAACTTATCAATCTTCTCAACATCTCCAAAGAACTAGTCTTCGTGGAAAACCACATCCCTACTTTTGAAAATTCTTATCTTCTTTGGATCTCATAACTTGTAGCCAAACTCATCTCCATCATAGCCAAGAAAATGCAACTCACTACATTATCGTCCAACTTTGAACGCTACTCTTTTGGTACATGTGCAAATGCCTTACATACAAACACTTTCAAGTGTGAATAGGAAGCATTTTTACCTATCCATCTTCTCTCTAAAAAATCAAAACTCAAAGGAATTGAGAATATCTGTTAATCAGATAACCGGTAATTAGAACGACTTTAGCCTAGAATAACTTAGGCAACCATGCTAATTTCATCATGTATTTCATCTTTTCAAGAATAGTACAGTTCATTCTTTCTGCCACACCATCGTGCTGTGAAGTACTAGGAACTGTCTTTTTATGTCGAATACTATACTTCATGCAGTAGCTTCTAAACTGGTTGGATGTGTACTCACTCCCATTATATGTGCAGAGACACTTCAAGAGTTTATCTGTTTCTTTTTCAACTATGACATGAAACTGTTAAAAAATCTGGAATACTTAATCCTTTGATTTCAACGCATAAACCCAAACTTTCCTAGATGCATTATCAATAAACATGACAAATAACTTATTGCCACCAAATGATTCTACCTCCATGGGACCATAAACATCAGAATATACCAAATCCAACACATTAGATTTCAATTTTGATGTAAAAAAAAAAAGGCAACCCTATGCTATTTGCCACACAAACAATAATCATAAGGGTCAAGGGATGTACCTTTGGAGCAAGGAATTAAATCCTTCTTTGTCAGCATCTATATGTCTTTCTCATTTATATGGCCAAGTTTCTTATGCCATAGATTTAGAGAGGAACTATCTTCAACAGTATTCAGTGCCATAGATTCGGAGAGGAGCTATCTTCAACAGCACTTAGCACACCATTGCACAGTTTCACATATGTTTTGTAAAGCGAATTACCCATTTTCCCTCTCGCACTAATAAGAGATCCTTTAGTGAACTTTCATCTGTCATTTCCGAACTAATTCTCATAACTTGCACAATCCAATGCAGTTCCGAAAATTAGATTCAACCGCAGATCAGGAACATGTCCCATATCTTTCAGCATCATTGTGCAACCAATAGCGGTTTTAATGCAGACATCACTGATACTAATAATTTCTAAATGACTCGTGTTACCTATCTTCATAGTATCAAAGTCACCTGCTTTGTACATCATGAACATTTCCCTACAAAGAGTAGTATGGTAGGATGCTGTTGTGTCAATAACCCACTCAACTTGATCATCTGCAATACTCAAACACTCTTCATCACCGCCGGCAAGCACCACTAATACTTGTCCTAAAGTAGCTGTAGTATAATTATTGTCATTCTTCTTTTCATTGTTGGATTCTTTCTATTCCTTCAAGGCAAAATAATTTTTCCTGATGTGGCCCATCTTGCCATAGAAAAAGCATTTCACAGACTTTTTCTTAGTCTGTGATTCACTTTTAGACTTGCCACGAGCCCTCTTTAGTCTTCTACTCTTACTCCTCTTCCTGCTCTCAATAATAAAAGCTTGTGCATTATTTGTCCTTGCAGATTTCCTTTTAGTTTCTTCATTTTGTAAACTAATGGTAACTTGACTCATGGACAGCATACCATCTGGAGTAGAATTGCTTAGGGAAACAACTAATGTATCCTATGTACCGGTAAAGAACTCAGAAACAACAAAGCTTATATCTTATCATCAATTACCATCTTCATTATGGCTAACTGATTTACCACACTTTGGAACTCATTTGATGTGATCGTTGATCTGACCACCATTCTTGAATTTCATGTTCACAAGCTTTCTGATAAAAAAAGTTTTATTCAATGTGGTTTTTTTTATCATACCTTGCTTCTAGCTTCTTCTAAAGAGTATTCGCATTAGTTTCATTAGACACATGGTGAAATATACTATTATCAATCCACTGTCTGATGTGACCAATCGCTTTTCTATGCAACTTGTTCTATTCAGCATCTTGCATATTTTTTGGTCGGGCACTATCCCCCTTAATGGGATCATAAAGGTTTTTACAATAGAGAATATCCTTCATCTTCAGTTTCTAGATCAACCAATTGGAATGGTTGGACTTAACCATGGTAGCATTCATAATGTTGTTCTCTATCTCAATTAAAATTAAGCAATAGGAAAATACAAATAACTAACACTTACCTCAACTTCCGCACCATACTGTAGATCTCGTCACCACGAGTACACTAAAAGAAACAGATCTGAAATTTGACCCTGAATGGCTCTGATATTGCATAAATGGTTTTCTGCACTTCGATTTGGTCAAACTCCTCGTTGACCGTCAAATAGCCAATCTTCTTCAATAAACACTTAGATCTACTGGAAATAAGTCTGTAGGCACAAACGGATCTCTAATCAAACGTCGGATGATCAAGAAATCACAGAAAAAAAATTCTGCCATCGATCCCGGTCAAATCTGCCTTCAACTGTAGGATCCGTTGAGGTATGTTGACGTCAGCGCTGCTGCTATGGGCTTGGTTTCTGCAAATTGGTTTAGGCCGAGCTGACCTAGAACTGACCTGCTCTACTGCCTTTGGCTTCTACACCTCGGGTTAGGTTGAACTAACCCAATTGGAAACCAAACTGATCTTGACCTGGGATGAATCCCAGGCTCTTCTTCCTCTTATGTCCTCTTTATTCTGGTTCTATAACTAGAGACAGAAAACTCGCTGCCTCCTTTTCGTGGTAGCGGCGAATAGGGAACAGCAACCAACAGTTGTCGCAAGGTTGGTTCGGTGACAGAGTGCGTGCAGCGGTAGTGGCAAGGCGTGCAACTGACAGTTGATGATTGTAGCGGCGGCAGTGAGTAAGAGGGCAATGATGTGCCCCCCTTTTTTTTCTTCGGTCTTCTTCCTCAAAATTTCGGCAGCCAAAACCCAAAAAACTAAGAACCCAGTTTGCAATCTTCTTCTCTGATTGGAAACTCCAATCCATGGCCAACAGCTCTATTTCCACGATAAAACAAATTCAAGTAGCCCAAAGACAATTCAACTCCACGGATCTTTCGCGCAGTAACTTCCAAACCTAGGAGACCCTAGTCAGGCTTTGATACCACTTGTTGTAGATATGATACCACTGTTGTGCGCGTCTGTGTATAAGCAACCAAGATCAACAATCAACCACACAAGAAAGCAAGAGATTTATGTGGTTCGGCAAAGATGCCCACATCCACGGAAAACCAATTTCCATTAGGTTCGCCTTCAATTTGTGAATCTACAGTTTTGGAATCTTAACATATGTCTAGGGTTACAAATTTCATCATATATATAATCATCACTTTCTTATCCCTCAAAAACTCTATTATTAGAAAAAGGAAAGTCCTAATCCTATTAAAAAACTACTGTTTAACAAATAGGAAATTCCTAATACAATTAAGGAAACTACCCATAATAATAAACCCGATTGGTCTGCATCCACTTGGCCAACAATTTGACACAGTATGCCTTCGTGTTGTAGTTGGTGAGCCCACTACCCTTTATTCAGAGGAAGAGGCACAAGAGGAGGTTGAGCAGGTTTCTGTAGTCGAGGATTTCTTTTGGGTTGTTGTTGGAGAGAATTATTCTTTGTTCAGAGTTCCATTTCAGATTAAAGGAGGTAGTGGCTTTGGCCAATTCTGGAGTATGGAATGTAATAAATTGTAGTAATTGATTAGATAGATTTGAACATTATACTCTGTACTCTTAGACTTTGCTTCCACATTATATTTGATAGATATTATGGTTGTTTTGCTTCAGCAGTTTTACCTTAATGCCTTCGCTTAAATGTTATCTTTGAATGTTTTAAAAAGTTTAATTGGTCTAACTGCGGACCAAGATCCTGAATGTCCATTTTGCCCAATTCGGATTTCCATTTTATGGACTATCCGAGTTGGGGGCGTGACAGAAGATCCATTAGTGGCTCCTGTATCTTTCTTGGCTTTAATTTTATATCTTGGAGTTGCAAAAAGTAGCCCACAATCATTAAAAGATGACGTGTATTTTTATACCCAAATACCCAATAGAGGACATTATTTGCAGTCATTTAAAAATTGGACCAGGTGGAGGTCCACAGTATGAGTGCGAAAAAATTTTTTGTCCCCGTCCGAGCACATGGCTGCATGCCCTCGGAATGTACATATTGAATTTGTAATTACACTTTCATGTTTATTTTAAGTTTTTCTTCTGCTATATGGAATGTTCAACACATATTTAGAGCATTCCTAAAAGTAAAATAAGATGAAAGATTATTCCCTAAATTAAAAATAATTAATTTGTCAAACAAATATATAGGCCATGGGTTTGAGTCTAGACAAGGTCTGGGTAAATGCTTCAGGTTCACAATGCCAGATACGGGTGTGATTCACATGACCATTATGGGCCAGAGTACACAATGGACTCCATGTGAGCATGACCCATTTTACTCCATAATAGTTGCCCGTTCCAGTGCTTAATTTGATTATGCGAAGTTTGTGAAATTGCAAAGAACAAGCTTGAACTAATTCTCTCATATTTGATTTGGGAGAATTCTCAACGGACCCTATTCTTCTTACCCATAACATTGAGATTTCATGCGCGCGCCAAGTACGTTGAGCTTGAGTTAAACTTTATTTGTGAAATTGTTTCCTGAAAAAATTTATTTGCTTCCTACACAGCCTTAATGATTAGTTCACCCAGATTTTGGAAGGATTATATTAAACCTTGGTTTTCATTGATATTATATGTCAAGCTTAATGTGGCTGAATGAATATTCACCTTGAGGGCAGATGTAAAGAGCTGAGACCTACGGTAGATTCTATTTATTGAAATTTTGGGTTGTTCAATCTCTTCATTTGTAACATAACAAAATTTGAGATCTATAAATTTTCTCTTTAACTGAAAATTAGGGGAGCAAGATATCGCTCCTGTCAGTTCCAAGTTCCAAAATGAACCAGCTACTTATCTTTGTCTGATTAACATAAAGGATAGCAGACAAGATGACCACTGTTAACTTAATGTAAAAGTACGTACACTTCCAGCGCACCCCGAAATTGTCTCATTTTAATAGTACTAAATCTTGATACAACTGTGACTCGGAAGGCATCAAGTCTATTTCCTTCAAGCAAGTTTGACCCTGTTTTTGTCATTCTTAGTCACATATGTTCACGTTAGCGCTTTAAGAAGAGCTGAGTTTGGCTGAGCAACTGCAAATTAATTTGAGCATTTAAAATAGAATAATACAATCATAATAATGCAATTCCAAATTTGAGGTAAGAAGTAACATATATGCATGACATTATTAAAAGTGAGCTTTGTAATATTAACAATGTATAGATTTTATCTCATTAAATGTTATTAGTCATCCCCCAAAAGAAAGTATATCAGTGGTTGTTAATCAGCTGCTCTGATTACTCCACCATCAATGTTGAATAAATTTGATACTCTTAAATAGCCATATGCGAATTGGCAAAATCTAGAGCCAAGCTCAACAAGGCCTAAGCCATTTTCCTAAAAAGGTGCCTACTTCATGCAGGGCCAACTTGGAGGTACGAAAATTAAGAAAGACATGGGACATCAGTCTCATCAAATTATCGTAGTTCCCACTTTTAGCTCATAACTTGCAAATTTACTGTGATAAAATCCAACGGCTACTAAGACCTTGGTCATTCCACAGTAAGATTTGTGAACTAATCACAAAGATCTCATGTGAAAATAATAATAAAAAAAGGTGCCATAAAAAAGGCATTTATTGGCAGCACTTTTCCCTTTTGTATGGTGGGTGGCGTCCTTGAGTTACAAGGGTGTGCTGTGCCTGTTAAGCTGCTATTTCCATTTCATTAGTATGATAATGGGACGCTCTGCATTAAATTTTTGAATGAATGATGGTACAGGTATCTAATCTAGACAAGTACCATAGGAATAAAATAAAAAAGGAATGGAAACCAAAGAAAGGTACAGAAAGAGAAGCAATGCATCTTCATTGAAATGATACTAGTTCTTGTGCCACTGAGCTACTGATTCAGAGATTTCCAAGCATTCCATTCCATGGCCATTGTCTGGCCATCTCCTCCCCTTATCTTTGCTAGAATTTCAGCCCTTTCAGTAGCTGTCCTTGTTCTCAGCTGGGTGCTGGCCTTTCAGACTAGCTTCCTTTCCTCCTCATCCTCTCAGAATCATCTCATCCACTCTGTAAGTTTCTCCCCTTTTCTCAAAGAATGCTGTAATCTTTTAGTGAACATCTTACAAAAAAGCCATTTTTTTCATGTTCTCTTTCTGGGTCTTTTTTTGGGCAGGTCATGCATCCTCTTTTGATGGTGATTGGATTCATACTCGTCAGTGGAGAAGGTAGGAGAAGAATCCCAAATCTATTCTTTTGCTTCTGTGCAGAGTGATTTTTTTTTTCAAGATCTATGCTTTATGTTTAATGAAAAGAAGATTACTCAAATCCCATTCTTATTTTCTGCTAAGAAGACTGATTTTGATTGAATTGTCTCAAACTCATAACAAAGTTGGGAAGAAAAGGAGTGATTTTGATATAATGCCGAAACCCATGTTTGGATCTGGTGAAAGGTGAAGAGCCCATGTCGTTTTTCTTCATGTTTTGTTGGGTGGGAAGAAGCAGGTGTGATTTTAGATGTAAAAACAGATTTTTTTGTTCTGTTATTTTCCCATAGTGTTATGTAGTAGAGAAAGGTGTGATTTTGATGTCAAATAGTTGTTTTGTATATCATTTGAAGAATAGTCCTTCTCTGTCTCGGTAAAGGAGTGATTTTAAGGTCAATGGCTGAATGTATGTGATATAATTTAGAAAAAAGTCCAAGTTGTCTCTCTCTCCCTCTCTCTCTCTCTCTCTTATTTGCTGAAAGAAAAGTAGACGGAGTGCTTTTGATGTGAGTGGCTGCTTGTCGTGAACTTGTGATGAAATGAGAACTCATTTTCTATTTTCTCCTGTTTTATTGAGGAAGAAGAGTAGGGATTGGTATTAATGTCAATAGCCCCTATAATTTGCTGCTCTGATGATGTACTTGGTTTTATGTGGCAGCAATTCTAGTTCATAGATGGTTGCCGGGATCAAGGAGTTCTAAGAAATTGGTTCATCTGTGTCTGCAAGGGATGGCTCTTGTATTTGGGTTATTTGGTATATGGACGAAATTCCAAGGAAATGAAGGGATTATAACTAACTTCTACAGCTTGCATTCATGGATGGGTCTAATCTGTGTCTTCTTGTTTGGAACTCAGGTATGCCCTTTCATTTGGGCTCGCTCTTGCATTTAGGACTTTTGGCGTATGGCAAAAAATTCCAAGGGATATAGCCAACTACCACAGATTGCTATCACAATTTAGTTGCATTGTGTTTGCCACAATGTAATGTCAGCATGTGAATCCCACACAAACACTTCCTAACTAATTATGAGGTATTCAACTTAGTTTAGAATTGCTTTAGTTTTTCTTTTAAAATGCTTGGGGTCTGAAGTTAGTATTCCACTTTTAAGGCAATTTTCTTGTTTGGAAAACCTCCTTGAGCTTATCATATCCAACATGGGCTAGTTGAGCATGCCATAGTTTTGCACTATCGTGCTGGCTGGTCTTCGTCTTCCCAAGGTAATCATCATGAGTCAATAAGGCATATGATAATTTAACCCATTTTCCCTGTAGGATAACATTGGCATCAGTCATTTTTTTGTTGTCCAAAATGTTGAAATTACTCTGCCCAATTAAACATATATTCCCATAATTAGAAATTTGTGAGGCAGAAGTTAGGTTTTTAGTCATATGAGGAACATGATAAATGCTCTTTGCAATGGTCTCAATTTTGCTCCTCTGGTCTTCATTTGGATGCTTCCTTTGTTCTTCATGGATAGTTCGTGATTTCATTATTTTCATTGTACAATCGAAACTTGGAGAATGACAAACAATATCTGGGTAGATGATGTGAATTTAGAGTCGCTGATCCATCCTTGTTCTAGTCTATATTTGTTAAAGCAACCTCTTAACATCTCTCGTCCATGGAGTCATGGAGAATGAAGTTGGGGCTTCATGAACTTGTTCCTTCGTCTCAACTATCATAGTGACAAGGGAAGTCTCCTATCCTTTTCACTCCTACCCTTTTGTTCAATACTTGATTTTCCTATGTTGCCTTGGACAACTTTTGATCTACAAAACTTCTTTATATGGAGAACTTTACGACAATTCCAACACTTGATATTCTTGGCCTTACATGATCTTCCTTCATCTTGGAAGTTATCATCCTCTCTGAAACTCTTTCTATATTTACAAAACTTTCTATTTTGATTATTAATTTTCTAGATCAGGTTTGTTGAGGAGTGGGATCCACTCAAAAGGGATTATTAAAAATATTTATTCTACCTCTACCAACACCTTGAACTTTTGGCTGGAATGGTTAGCTAAGGAAATTTAATATGGTATCAAAACAACTGTTTGCTAGCTTGAATCTTTGGAGAATGACTCAGTGCTAAAAAAAAATATGCGTCTCTCCAAAAGTGCGCCGACAGGGTCCACCTAAGGGGGAGTATTGAGGAGTGGGCTTTACCCAAATGAGCGTATTAAAACATATTTATTCTACCTTTACTAACACCTCGAGGTTTTGGTAGGAATGGTTCACTACGACCATTTGTATTGGCAAGGCTTCTTGCTTCTTGATCAAACTCTACAAGTGAGGGTTGAGTTACCTGTTGGGTTTATGGCTTGTATTCTGTGTTCATTGGATTGGTCTTGGACCGGGCTTTGGGTCAAGGGTATTTTGGTCTTTGTACCTAGCTTTCTTAGGGGCTGAGAAAGAGAGAGTTATATATATGATGTAATCTGTAACATAGACCTAAGTAGAATAGTGTAGTAAAAGAGTAAAGTTCTCTTTTGACCGTGGCCATAGGCACCTTGTCAAACCACGTAAATTTCTCATGTGTGCTCTTGTGTGCTTGTCTCTTCTTGTGTGTGGCTTTGTTTGATTGATCGCAGGATATGTGCTTCCGCAAGTACACAACAATTAGTATTAGAATACTTGTTGTGTACGTGCGGAAGCACGTAACCTACAATCGATAATCAAACCACACACAAGAAAAGAACACATAGAGAATTTACGTAGTTCACCCAAACCAGGGCTATATCCACAGGCACAGAGAACATACCATCTTCACTATTACAAGCAAAGACATACACAGACACTCATGCTTTCATCGTCTCTCCTATGTGGTGTGGGAACACCATGGGCAAGAGAAGTTACTCTTTTCAGCGCAAGATCTAGGGTTATAGATTATTTCAATACATAATCTTCACTTTCTTGGCCACCAAGAAAGCCTTGGTATAATTACCAAAATACCCTTGACCTTAACTCGGTCCCTGACTAACCCAGTGGACACATCTGCTTAAATCGGAATACAAAACATAAACCCAACATTACCCATCCTTGAATAGAAGTAATAAAAGGCACGTACTCCTTTTGAAGTGCCAGAATTAAATATCTGTTTCAACCTTGTTCATTAAATAGGTTCAGGTGGATCTAAATGTGAAATTTCAACCCACCTATTCTTAAATATTAACTTCTAGTTATGTTATCTTGAGAAATCTTGGCAAGCTCATTCTCTCACATTTAAAGCCCCGCCTTGTTCTTCAAATGGAAATGCTTTTCAAGCATACCCTACCTTCCCTTTGGTCAATCTATATCCTGAACATGATCAATCAAATACCTTTTATTGATCCTCCTAAGGCATAGAGAGCATTACTACATTGCATCCTCCATTTTTTCCTTACATCGGCATTATCCCATGTTTCGAGCAGCATCTCACA
Organism: Sextonia rubra; assembly: GCA_037013555.1. NCBI lineage: Eukaryota > Viridiplantae > Streptophyta > Magnoliopsida > Laurales > Lauraceae > Sextonia > Sextonia rubra. Next base: position 4,390,155 of record JASUAD010000007.1, read on the forward strand.
TCATCTTCGGCAATGATCCCCCATAGATCTTGCCATGTAAGTAGGCCTTCCTAAATAACTTTTGATACTGATAGTTTGAGTTGTTGGGCTTCTCCAAATGACTCAACCTGCTGTTGATGTCCATCATCATTGTGTACCTTCTTCTCCGTGGATCTTTTGCTTCTTCAAAATAGATCCTCCATTTCACCAAGCAAACATTCATTGAGCCACTGAACTTGGCTTTGATACTATGCAGAGGAAGGAAGTGCACTTGTAGATATGCTATTGGATATTTTTTCTTTTGAGTGATAAGAAATTTTAATGCAGCCGATCAGTAGAAGCGAAATATACTAATGGCTACTTGAAAGTCATGTCACAAATGGCTAATGAAAAAAGGCTTATATGTAAGTAGAGAAATAAACAATAATACTAATTTGATAATCAATGGAGGAATTTGTGTCGGCGGAAACCGAAGAGAAGCAGTAGCAGTAGAAATAGGCAGTGGCTGAGGCATGCCGGATAATGCTTTCTTTAGGATGAATTTAGCCCCTCCGGATTAGATCCAAATGTGAGAGGTTCTCAGCTGGAACCGCCCCAAGATACAACGGCCTCTACTATTGATTTGTCTTGGTCTCACACCAAGCAAATCTTTGACCCCAGGCACACAGTAAGCTCAGAATAGAGAAGGGGAGAAAGTAGAAAGAAGAGCTGGCCAATACTATGTCATAATAAATTTTTTCAAAAACTGGCCAATACTATATCATACAATGGGTCCCCCTAGTAGGCTAGGCTGCTTGGATCTGTGCCCTCCCTACGTGTGATAATCTCACAAGATGCGTGTCCCAGACATGTGCCCGGTTAAACATTTTCCGGATTCTTGGGCGGAGCCCATCTCATATGCGCACATAGGGCTTGTGGTAAAATAGTCAAAAAGAGCTTGAAGTGTAAAGGACAAGGAAGTACTTATATAGTGCTTAATGGTTTTGCACTTTTCCAATGTAGGACTTACAAATACACAAAATTCTCTTTGTAAAAGGTAGTGAAAAAGAAAGCCTTTGAAAATGAATTTTTGAAACCACTTAAAACCCAGCAATTCACCCAAAAAGAAAACAAGCTACTAGCAAGCTTCACACAATTACACAATCAGTAAGCTTTGATTCTCAATACCCTCCTTGGCTAGCAGATCTGTTGCCAAGTTCATGCTTCTCTTTGACGTTAGTAAAGAAATGTTAATTTCATTGGATAAGTCCCACACCTCCACCACATCTGTAAGAACCAAAGGAGCTTTGCACAAACCCAAAACCCATCTAATAGCACAAATAGAATCCTTCCACCAAAAGATGACAATAGTTGATCATTTCCTTTTCACCATTGTTTTGTTGTCCAACTATACTATTTTGAATCTTTTGTGACTTTGGTCTTTCTAGATGTTCACCATCTGCACATTTGTGCTACAATCTACATTTTATTAGTGGGCATTTATGTGTTAAGTAGTGAGTTTGCCGCACCTTTAACACCTAGGCATTTTGGGTGTATTGGTTGGCAACTTGAGATGATATTATAGCCAACACGTCCCATATTCGAATCTGCATGAGGTAAAAAAGGCCCTATGCCGTATCTTGTGCAGGCATGTACCTCGAGTCCAATTATTATCCTGCCTGATCCGGGGGCGTGGGGGATGCATAGGCATTTAGGGCATATTGGTTAACTACTGGAGATTATGTTGATCATGTGCCTTGAGATTAGGTCTTCAATGAGCTGGGCATTTATTCAATTCCGACTCGCACTGTGTTGGCTGCTACCTGAGCTCACACAAGCAGAAACATTTGGCCTTAAACCATTCCTAAGAGCCAAGGCAGGGCTCAATACATTCAGGTACTCTCTGTGCTGGATCAAGTCTGATTTGGTTAGCTAGATAAGTCCCATTCGGGGCTGTTGTGCTAAGTTGCCTTAACAGTTAGCACTATGAAGAGTTTTTGTACCTTGGAGGCATGAATATCACTTAATAATTCTGGTAATGCAAAAAGTTTGTCTTTCCATCTGGTGTTGTTCCTTTCATAAGAGTTATTGGATTACACGTCATCTTGCTCTATTGTTCTGACTTACTATTATCTTAAAATATTGACCATGTTATAATCTACGAATTGATGATCAGAGTCAAATAGAAAAGAATATGGTTCATTGGACCTTCCATACCACAACCCCCACTTTCCCATTATTATTAGCTAGCAGCCAAAACAACAATTGACCTTAAATCAGTTGGATAACCTCTGCCCTAGGAAAAAAGAGAGGTTGAACACAACCGATGGCTAAATCAGATAACCTTTTGCACGCCTCGTGCGTGCGTGTGAGAGAGAGAGAGAGAGAGAGTTTTACATTGTAAGGACATTTGAGTGTTGGCAAATTCATTGGGAAATAGATAAAACTGGGCTTCATTGTATAATCATGTATTTCATAGAAGGACTGCGCAGTTTATTTTGCATTGAAAATTTGAAATTTCTGGACTGCGCTTGTGCACTCCCCAGACCGCGCTCATAAAAAATTTGAAATTTCCCAAGTAGTTTTCATGTAAAAAATTGTGTCTCTTGCCTCATGTGTGATTGCTTGATTAGTTTGTGTAATTAATTTGATAGTACTGTAATGCATATTAGAATATGTGATTGGGACCTTAAGACGAAACTAGGGTTTCAAAACTTTCACACACTGATTTGACGCTGCTAGCCATTTACAGCGACTAATATTTAGAAACTCTCCTGAGTAAATTAAATGATGGAATGATTCCTTGAACCTTGTTCATGTAAGTGAGGCTTGGTAAAAACTATATAAAATATATAAAACTTGTTTTTAATAAAATTTCCCTGAATTTACCATTCATAAATCCCTGAATTTCTTTTAAATTTTATGTCTGTCTTTACTGAAGTCCTGACTGTTTAAAAATTTTTCATCTTGTCATTGTATTTCTGGCTGAGAGACCCCAACTGAGTTGAACAGAGTCAAAAGGAGTTCCAAAACACTGACAGAAACAATTTGAAAAGTGCCTTACCCAATAGTTAAGTACATAAAAGGCTGAGGTTAGGCCTATCAGCCTAAAAGACCTGAATAAGATGGCCTGTCCCAATATTTCTTTAGAAATGGTACAGGTCCATGCTTCAACATTCTAGATTGATGGGAAAGTTTTGTTGGGTGATGACAAAATCCTTGCTGGTTGCAAGTTAGTGGAGGCCACCCTACACATGGTGGGACCCATGAGAACAGTGGTTCTAGATTTTTGAATCAATGACACTGCTTTTGTGAACTCGTGCTTTAGATCCAATATGCATCAGTGCCCTAACATTTAGTTGGTGGCATCAGAACTCAATGAATGGATTAGAACCATAGTTCATCGGGACTGATTCAGTCACATTTGGCCTACGAAAGTTTCTGGTTCAGGCTAAGACCATGGCCTTCCTAGAATTCCTTTTCATAGATGGAGAGTTTGTTTTTAAAGTTAATTATTCACTGCTATTATTGTGTTGTGAATGCAGTGGGTGATGGGTTTCTTGAGTTTTTGGCACCGAGGAGAGATCCGGGCTACCAGGGTTACTGTGTTACCATGGCATGTCTTTCTTGGACTGTACACCTATGGTTTAGCCGTGGCTACAGCCGAGACAGGACTTCTGGAGAACCTAACCTTCTTACAGACAAAGAGGAATGTGCTGAGACATTCATCAGAGTCCATGATCGTGAACAGCCTTGGACTCAGCCTAGCCTTGCTCAGTGGCATTGTCATATTGGCTGCCATTTCTCCAAAGTTTCAGAATTCTGAACTCCTTCATTTGGATGGGAAGTGCATCTCTTCTTAAATGACTACTATATTTTTTTTAATAAAATAATATTAGCTACGATAGGCAAGATGATGATTTTCTTCTTGGATGTTGCTGCTGGTGTCCATGTGGGTGAATTATGTTAAAATATTTGCTCGAGGACTTATTGAACAATTTGACCCAAAAATCACTCTTACTGTTTGATGAAATGTTCGATCAACCAACTCTCTGGTGCCCCTGTTGATTGTAGAAGTGGGCAGACAGATTGAAAAGCTAGGATCACCCATTTGGTTTGAATTTTGGGTCATTATCCATTGAAAAGGCCACCACATCAATGGATTATCCAAGTTGGATTATATTTCTGAGTTTAGGAGCCACTGTTGTAATTTGTGCTTTAAATCATAAGAAAAACCCTACTCTTGATTGTGGGGTTTGTGAGTCTTTTTTCCCCCTTTTGCTTGTGTAAGCTAGTTGAAGAGTTTTTAGTCTATTTTAAAAACAGAGCACTTTCCAGGGGCACTATATAAAAGTTTCCCATTCACACAATCATAAGAAAAACCCCACTCTTGATTATTTATTTATTTGTTCTGAAAATGAGTGTTTGTGTGCCTTAATCCAATGTGTTCCACTGGGTTGGAAAGGGGTCTTTAAAAAATCCTATGGGAGACTATCCAAGAGATGGAAGGATCTCACACACTCAAAAGTAGATTTGTTCTAGAGGAATTGAGAGGAGAGAGACCTACTACCCACACTTTTCCCTTGCCAGTAGCGCAGGAAGAGACACCACAAGATGGAGAAGTGGGAGAGTGTTGGAAATTTATATGAAAAGCATATTTTTATCTATTTGGCTTTGACTGATTTATTTATTAGTAAAGTTTGTCTTTTCTTCTTAATGAGAATTTGTATGGGCAAATGGTTGCATTGTTATTTATTATACAGTGTGTGTCTTTTATTCTATAAAGTAGATAAGTTGGTGTGTAGAGTTCAGCTTACACATGGGAGATTTGTTTGTCAGTTTTTATAGAATATTAGTTATTATTGTTCACAACCTAGATGGAGTTGGACATACTATCATTATGATTGTAGTATGATGTTTTAGTAGACTTGTCTTGATTGCGGGAAATGGTATAGTTTCGACTCGTTATGGCAGTAAACTTTGTGCGTATTGAACAGGACCGTTTTATGGTTTATTGTCTTTATACTGACTATATAAGATGATGAAATTCAAATGGTTATTATGAGTACTTATACTCTTAATCCCGATATAAATAATAGACACATACATTTAGTATTTGGCATTTTGATTTATAAAAGAGTAAGATCTTTTATGGGTTAATAATCTCAGTAAATTGAATGACTGCACTATGTGTATGGTGCATATTAGTTTAATGACGGAATCCACATCCCGTAATAGGGATTGATGATATCCTCTTGATAAAGCTTATAAGTTTTGATTATATCAAATCTTGCAGGAGGATTCTGTGTCCAATATGTCAAAGAAATTAAATGTAAGGTTTCAAAGAATTATAAAGATATCGATTAAATATAGGTATCAATAATTATTTAATCAATAGATATTTGAAACCTTAACGTAGGGAGATTAATAAGCATTTGATAAAGAAGCTCAAAATATTATTTTGACAATAATGATAAGTGTACAATTATAATTTTTCAGTGGACTGAATTATAACTTAAGGAATTAGGATTTTAATTTGGGTCGAATTAGGGTTTTCTGTTTTCATAAAAAGCTTATTTCTTATTTTCTTCTTAAGGTTCCTATTGTAACATATAAATATATGCTATTGTTCTTTAGGAAAAATATACAAGAGAAATATTGTTTTTTTAGAGCCAAGAGAATTCGTAGAAGAGGTCCACACCCTGGTGTGAGTTCGAGTACAAAGAAGTACATTATAAGGTTTTGAAATTTTCGAATTGCTGTAAGACCGAGGTTAAATTAGAGAGATCTCGTAAGTATGACTTTTGAATCATTATCGTCTAAAGTTATTTTCGCAGTGATTTGCGCGCAATTTTTAGAGATCCTAACGGCTGCCTCTCAATAGATCAATTTTCATTCCAATATAAGAGAAGCTGCGCAAAGTTCTCCATAAAAGTCTTACTGGTTTGAGCTGCTCTCCTGCTTGAATGCGTGGTCGGTGAGGCAAACAGAGGAAAGGAGTCATCATTTCCTGGGGAAGGATGTTCCGATTCATTGCACCATTATGGGGGTCGAATTACGCCAAAAGACAGCGTCTTAGACATATATCAACTATTGAAATTATTCCTTCTACCATAAAAAAAAACTACTGAAACTATTCCAGGTTCTATGTTTCCTCTCTCACTGATTACTGAGTTTATTTATTTATGTCATCATTTTGTTTCCCATTCATAAACGGTCGTCGTATGTTAACTTTACATCACTAGATTGTAGCTCGACCATGGTTCAACTAATGCCTGATCAGGTTGAATGTTTAATATATAAATGCTACTAGGTTCGATCAATTTCAGTGTTCTATTTGTTGATTTCTTTTATTTGACTGTTAGTTTCTTGAAAATCAAATGATAAGGAACCATCTTTTCCTGAAGCTTTGATAAAGAAATAGAACTTGAGTTCATAGAATTATCATTTTGCTGAACGTGTTGAGGTTGAAACAAAATATACGATTGTATGCATAAACATTAAGTATTTCATCTGTCCACAATTTTGAACGGCTGGATTTCATGGAAACAACTAAAAGAGAATTAACTGTTTTTACAACCGGAGATCGAAAACATCAGCAGCTAACATGTTTGTGATCAGATATTTCTTACTCTACTAATATGAATCAGATGGAAATGTAAATCCATTCCCAACCAAGTAGTAATGAGTTGTTTTTAGGAAAAACTATAGTTGGAAAACTCTCCAAGTTGACTCTTGACTCTCTTGAATCATCTCATTTTGATGAAGGACCGAGTCAAACATATGGGAGACCCGCCGAGTCATCTCATTTTAATTTACATTTTGAGCCATTTAATAGGTAGATCTAATTCTAAATAATTAAAGTTTATTTATAAGTAATTATGCATGAGGTTTAAAGTCAGCAATTTCAAAATGATGACTAAAATGTAATTTGAAACTTATATTTGTTTTTTTACATTTGATATTTGGACTAATAAATTAAGCATTTTTTCTACTTAATTGTAGTGCTTTTCTTGCAAATATAATTTTACAAATTTGAATTGATTATCATGAATGCATGTAAATAAATATAATTTTTTTCTTTTATAAGTAATGGATACAGTTTTTAATATTCTTGAAATTATTTACAAAAAAAAGAAAATTACCCTCCCACATCTCTGCATTAACGCTGTCCAAGTCTTTTTTTTTTTTTTTTTTTTTTTTTGGCAAAGTCCAAGCCAGGAGTTTTTCAACTTTGGTAAAAACCCAGTAGTAAGAATGATCGACCCAGACCCTGAATTTTCGGGTCAAAGGTTGAGTTGGCAGTCCTCTTCCTAATTTGTATCACAGCACAAACCAATCAAAAGTTTGTTTCCATATTACATGGTATCTGTCTCTCATCATGTAATCCATGACAGCATGGCCCGAGAAGATCCAATGTGGTTTTTAACCATTGGTTCTTCATGGATAACAATTCAGCCTTTACTCAATCATGTTATAATGACTGGTCTTTTTGAACCACAAAAAACAGAGGGCTCTAAATGGGTGACATTAGGGCAGAACCCAAATGAATATGGACGGGAAAATAACCATGTCTGGGCCAAGTGACCCATTGGCTACTAGGATGTTTATATGACAGTGAACCCGGCTGTTGACATCCTATGTAGGAGTGAGCGGCAATGGGTTGGATCAGATGGTTTACAGTTGGGGGTGAGCACTTTGGGCAACATATATAGGTCAACCTTACCTACCATTTTTTACTAATCAGGGTGAAAATCAAAACACGAAACCAACCGGGTAGTTGGACGTGTCAAACAGAATCCATAAAGGTTGGGTACTGGTCGGGCTGGCAGATCATTTTGAAATCAGTTACTTTGGGTCGGTTTTCATCAATCACATTGAATAGCATGTATGGACTAAAACCCAACCTAACCCATTTGTTATTGGGTCAGAAATGTTAACAAAAATCTACTCTAGAAAAAAAAAAAAAAAAAGGGTTAGCTGAACTCCAATTCATGATTGCGTTGTGATAGAATTCTATGCTGTAAACCTACCTAATGCAACACTCCTTCATCAGGTCAACATTGTAGCATCTATATCTTAACAGGTAAGGTTGGACAAGATTCAGATTGGCCCAACCCAATCAACACCACGGTTTTAATTGCCTGACTAAATGACCTAGGGTACCTATAAAGTTGACTGACAAAACCAGGCTAGTTCAGAACGAGGTTATAAACCCCGTCCATACTCCTGGTTAGGGGTGGCAATGGATCAAGTTGGCTCTGGCGGAGCATAATGGATGACAGAAAAGTGCAAGATCAATCAAACCCAGTTATTAGTTGGGACTATCAATCCAAATTCAGCTTGGAAGTTAAAAAGCTGAATCCAAAACCTTAATTAATAGATCGTTTGGTTTAGGTCTGTGGGTAGCTTGAATTTCTACAATTGATTCACCTGAACCCACGCCATTGTTTTTTTTTTTTTTTTTGGCAGATGAAAAATAAATAAATAAATAAAAAGCAAACGAAGAACAACCAAGCCCAATGTCAGTTTCTAAAATACCCAAAACTACCCTCTAACTGACCAAAATGTCCAAGAACAGCCTTTTACTCTAGTAGTAAGAAGTGTTGGTTCTTACCTAGAATTCAAATTTGGATAGGCACCTTTCCTCATCTGATGATGTGTTACCTCACCAAAGGCCTTCTTCTCTCACCAGAGGGCTCCTTAACATCACCAAAGGGCTAGGTGTCCTAGACCCTAAGGTTGGGGTACTAGAAAAAGAAAACAGATCAAAATGCCTAGAAACACCCATCACCACATCTATTTATACCATACAATAACAAAACAGCCAATCCAAACCTTAAACTATCAGGACACGTTGAGAATCGCTCCTTACCTTGGACCATAGTGCAATGGAATGGTAGTTCTCACTTGGATATATAGGGTTGATGCTTGGATCTGCCACCTTCCCTACATATTCAGCTTCCTTTCCCATGCATGTGGGCTTTTGTTCTTGCGTGGGTGAGCTTTCTTTCAGACATATGTGGGTTCTTAGCTCTTGTTTCCATGTGTGCTGGCTTTCTCCTAGGTCTCAGCTCCCTGGACTTTGGAAATATATATATAAGGTCGGTTGATGGATGGGTCAGAAATAGCCATCCCTGAGTGGGCCCCATTAGGCCTCCCATCTATGAATTGGGATCAGCAGAATGTTTATCAGATTTGCAATCCTCATTATTCAATTTGCTTTTCTTATGCAATTGTAATCCTTTATAACATCATCATAATAGTTGAATAGTTTACACCCAAGGTAAATAACCAAATAACAAACAGATTTTTCTGTGAACAAGGTTAGTCTTGCACTTACCCTGATGAACAATGCACCTAAAGAAGTCAACCCATTGCACTAGAATCTGCCTGCATTACCAGCAAAACCTACAACACACATTTTAGGAGTTTTAAGTATTCTTGCTAAAGATGGTTGATGAACTGAAAAGGCCTCCCAAATTGGTGGCAGTAGATTCGGCATGGTTCGATCAAATTGACCTTTTGAGGTAGCAAGCATACTTTACCAAAAAGAAAAAAAATTAGGTAACAAGCATAAGCCCAACCTGAGCATTACTTAAATTTCAGTATGGGCTGGAAGTATGAACCTGAACCAGGTTGGATTGAAGTACAGTAGGTTGGGTTGGCAGGTTGAGCATTTATGGACTAAAGCTGGAAATAAACCATGTATTAATAAGGTTAAAAATGGTAATCCGAATGAGGAACTATTGGGTTGGGTTTGGGTCAGGTCAGAAATTGGGACCCTAAACGATAATTGGTTGCATCAGTTCTGGTTGGACTGGCCATTGAAAATTAGTCTACCCCAAACTCAACTCATTCATTGATTGGGTGGTAAATGTCAACCCGAATGCTGAATTTTTGGGTCAGGTTTTGGTTATATTGGCAGGCTGAAGACAAGAGGTCAACTCTGATTGGCGGGGTTGGGTTAGTGTTTCCTACTCACTCCCAAATATGATAATTGATCACAATCTGTCCAGTTGGGCCCAAAGTTGTATGGGCCAATAATCAAGGTCATGACCATTTTTTTGGTAGAAGATCCTATAAGCGAGTCTACAAGTCAATGGCTGGCAATAGAATTTCTAGCATTTTGCTACGCCACAACTGGACCCTCTATTCTAACAGTCAGGATCAATTTCACTGTTCATGAAAAAATAATAATAATAATAATAAAATCAAGGGACATGATCTTATAAATTTAGAATTACCAGGATCGCATGTTATCTGGCATTTGCGGTCACAGATGTCCATTCGATCCAGTGCAATAGAGAAAACAGGAGAAGAAAATGCAAGCCATTGATATTTTATATTTGAGCACGAATAAAGAACAAATGTGATTCTCATGCAGTTGAGATTTTAATTCATAATATTTGAGGAACCGTTTCACTAGCTTACTCGACATTTTCATCTTCATCATCAAAGCGCCTTACTTATCTATGTTGAAGGTGTACTTATCTATGTTAAAGTCGGCTATAAGAAATTTATTTTTCCATTTCAATCTATTTTGAACCAATTTTTTCAGGGTAATGTTAGAAGTACAACTAATTTTCTAATGCTAAAATTTTTTAAGGTGCTCATTTTCCTGCTTGGGAGTTCTCTTTTTTTTTCCACTAAAGTGGGAATGGATCGACCAACGGGCCACACAATGAATGGGCTGCAATGCCACATGGCTCAAGTGCACAATGCCCTGACGGCCCCACAACAGATGATCTGCTATCAGGTTTCTAACCAATCGATCGGCTAACCCATTTATTGGCAAAATGAAGATCATCACTGATCTCCACCTTCTAACCGTCCATTCATAGGCCACCGATCATGCAGTTATCACTGCCCAATCGGATGACACTTTGTGAATCGGTCCATCTAGAGTGGGTCCCACATGAAGGGCGGTTGGGAATTAGGAAGAGATGATGAGAGACTCACCAAGATCAGAAACAACTCAATGTTTATAATTCGAAGGATTTTTCTTTTTAAAAATCCACTTTTAATAAAAAGAACCCAAGATCTCCATCAGCTCATTAAAGTAAAAATTATTTTAAGTGTCACTTATCAAATTAATAATAAAACATCAAAAGCATATAAGCCTATGCATATTTTATCAAAATAAGAATAATTGATCAGAAAATAATTTATTATGAACATAAAATGGAGGTTGCCTGAGGCGCATTGATAGATCTATTATTCTAAGTATGTATTGTAGAGGCATTTAAAAGAATAAATCAAAATTTTAAATTGAAAATAAAATCACTTAACTTCATCGTTGTGCTCCGATCTGAAAATCCACTCCTCCATTGCAAAGAACACAAACTTCATTAATGTTATCATGGTGAGTATAAGGATTCTCTCGACACTCTTCTAACCTAATTCTAGAACAGGGTTCCAAAATACCCATAGATTTTCTCTTTTTCCTTTTTCTACACTAGGAAGAGAAGAGAAGAAAGGAGAGAGAGAGAGAGAGAGAGAGAGAGAGAGAGAGAGAGAGAGGATTCATTTTGGACATCCAAGGCTTTTAATTTATGGGGTTTGGAGCCCTTTTGTTTCCTTATTTTTCCTCTTTTGTAGCTTGTAAAGTCTTCTTTTGGAAAGTCTCTTGGCTTGGCTTTTAAGTTATCAAAAACATAGCAACTTTGGAGAGATTCTTTCTTTCTTTCCTTTATAAACCAATCTCTATACAAACTTTCCATTTTAGAAGATTTTCCTCTCATGTGCAAGTAAATCTTCTAAATAAGCTTTCATTTCTTAATTTTTTGAGGATTTTCTTCAAATCTTCTTAGATTATCTTGAAAAGAATAACGCAAGGATTTTGGGCCCCACTTTGATCTTCAATGTACTTCACTTAAGGAGAGATGGATTCCACCAAAAGGTGTATAACATGGAGAAAATCAATAGGATTTTTGCAGTCCCATTTAAAAATGTATAGCCAACTTTCCCACACTACAATAAAAATCATTATTTGCGATGCAACTATTTGTCGCAAAAACTCACAAACTTGTCGCCAAATTAATTCTGCGACGACGGCAAATTCGCCGCCATAACGTCGCCTATTAAGCGCCAGTGAATAGTTTTACCGACGAGTACACATACTCGTCGCTAAATATCGATTTTCTGCGACAAATAATATCGTCGGTAAAAAGAAACGTTTTGTCGCCAAATGTCTCTACGTTGTCACAAAAGAGCTGATAAAAAATGGCGAAATGAGATTTTGGCGACAGAATGAAGTCGTCGCTGAATTTTTTTTTCGGCAAAATTATAATGTTGCTAAATAGTATATAAATTGCCATGAGTTATACTAGGCGATAAATTAGTTTCGTCGCACATATTTGGTAGACATTAGGCTACAAATTAGTTTTGTCGCCCAATATTAAACCTTACCACAAATTCTCTTAGGCGACAAATTGTTTATGTCAGAGATAATATACCGAAAAATATTTATTCTTATCAGGCGACAAATAAAATTCATCGCTAAAAAACATATATTAATTTGATAAATCGTTACCTGCCACCTCAAAAGCCTCCTTTATTTCTAATATAATAAAAATTGCCCATTCAACTAAAATAAAATGTACAAAACACCTATCCATTTAACAAAAATAAAATGTACAGTAAAACATGCCCATTCATGAACTCAAATAAAATGTACAGTAAAACTTGTCCATTCAACTCAAATAAAATATATAATAAAACCTGCCCGTTCAACTATAATAAAATGTACAATAAATTTTGCTCCTTTAACTAAAATAAAATGTACAAAACCTGCTCATTCAACATAATATAAAACATATAACTATCAAATCCAGCCCACAAATTTAGCCATGTTATCATTACTAATTCAAGTAAAAATGTGGCATCCAAAATGGTGAAGTACAATATTTTTCTGAAAAACAAAATGATCTTCAAGCAAAATAAAAGCCTGTAGTCCCAATCTGTAGCAAAAAAAAAAAAAAAAGTTAGGAACTAAACGTGGAAATTAAAAGCAAAGTAAGTGAGACAAAATAAAAGCTTGTAAAAATATTAGCATGCAAATAAGGCAAGCCGTGTTGGATGAAACCATGAACTGCACTGGTTTATCCACCAACCGTGTTTGACATGCTCACAGACCACAATTCTCTAGTGAATCCCTTATTGTTTTTCTCATTACCATGGATGGTCCAAGAAAGACTACACGATCAATAGATTATATGTCAAGTTTTTACAGCGACATTATAACTTGTCACCTACTGATAACAGAGTTTCATTTTCAATAACGAAGGCACATTTTGAATCTTTCAACCTAAACCTATTCCAGGATCACCAAAATTCCTGCTTCCTGATGGATGTTAATGAGCTCAAAGATACAGATCCAAGTCTATAATAATATAAGACTTTACAAAAAATTTCAAGTCTTAAGGAGAGGCATGGGATTTCAAGTTCTCCTCCCATAAACTGAACAATAGGCCTAAAACCTTCATACAGGAGGTGAGATCAATTTTAGCAAATGATGTAGTTCAAGGTAAGCCAAAAGCCAGATATATTAGTGGAAAACTATAGCATTCAGTGTCAGGCAGCTTGTGAGTATTAAATGTATTAAATTGTCATACAATGAGGACACTAGTCTGATGGCTAACATAACTAATATACAGATTTTCCCTCTTCCAGTAAGCAAAGAGCTATGGATTGACCGATATGGAAGCGGACAGCTATGCCCCCTATCACCTTGATTAGATATCCAGTTTTGTAGGACAAGAAACTAGGAAGAAGAGTTCCCTACCAAAATCTATCCAGCCTCACATTTTTGCAGGATGTTGATTACTGGTAACATCTATTAATGGTGCAGGGATTTGACTCAGGCATGATGGATCCTCTCATGCTGTGTATGTTTTAGACTCTTAGTGGATCATTTCTAATTAAAGGAAAAGTATTCATAAGACATACCTTTTCAACAGAAACAACATAATACAGGAAATCACAGCAGTCACAATCCGAATCACTGCAACAAGTTCAGCAAACGTTTTAATCTTGGATGTCTTGTTGGTTACCATTATACCATCTGATTCCTGACCCAAATATAAGGCAGGTGTACTCAAAATGGTACAAAACTGAGCATCACATTATTGGGCAAAAATTATATGCAGCTAAAGAGATGACTTGTAACCTTTGCCCACATACCCTTTTCCCTCAAACCAATGCCCCCAGTTCAAACAAAAAAGAAACTCCACCTCCACCCTTTCATCTACCAAAAATTCCAAAACCATCTCTCTCCATACTCTTCAAGAGCAAAACAAAGAAAGAAAAGAAAGAAGAACACAAGACTTAAACATTACCCAAACTGAAAACAATACAATCAAAATATTCTATACTTTTTCATATATATGATGTAATCCAATCCTTCTTTTTCCTAATTTTGAGTGTAAATCATGCAAAAATAATGATAAACTAATCATGCTTATCATTGGTGTGTCTTCTACCAAGCATGCTACATATTAGTGTGAAATGGCTATGAAAGCACTTAGATAAATGGTTTAAAGTTATTGAATGCACTTCAATTCAATCAGAGAAGAAATTAGGGACACTAACCAAAAAGTGATCACTCATTTTTCTATCACCATGTCTGATCCCGTCACTCTTGCCACCAACCGCATCATCTCCTCCATTTGTCGCTGCATGGCTATTTGATTATTCTTCATCTGCTCCATCTCTTGAGATCGAGTTGCATTTTCATTTTGCAATCTCTCCACCATAGGCCACAATGCCTCACGCTCAGCATCCTCTGAGATGGACTTGATGCTCCTATCCGTAGATATGGGCTTTGGCCCGTTTCCAAACCCTCTCAAGTATCTGAACCGACCACCAAGGACATTGACTGCTATTTGCTCTTGAGTCAATTGCACTGCACCCTCCTCCGTACACTTCTCCCGCTCTATTACAAGTTTTTCCTACGAGTTGAAATAAGTTAAATCATATTACAGTTAAATACTTAAGTTAAGCAAAACAAAATCAAAACCCAACTTTGCCTGTTAGGCCCCGAGTAAAGTTGTACTTACATATATTTCCTGACATTTTGGGTCCATCCACATCTCTTTCTTTTTATTTTAGTGTGACTCCTTATAAAAATCAACGATGTGGGGCTCCTCTCCAGTCTCGGGGTTCGCCTACTTACATAAATTCCAATGTTAGTACATAATTAAAATTTCATGATAGGTGGTAACAAAATCAAAATTACACAGCCACAAATCTAATAAACTATAAGTTAAAACAATTCACCAAAGCATGCATTGCAGCTTTGAAAAAATTAGAACCCATGCAATGATTGTAAGGTAAACTCTTCCGACTTTCTGTATTCTTCTTAGAGCGTTCCTATATACAAGGAATAACAATTGAGTTTAAGTTTTTGTTATTGTACGTGTTGACTAAATAGAAACACAACATATCAGAAGTAAGGATTAAAAACATAGCTTGTTACCAGAAATTTCTCATCTTCGTAGACATTTTCTATCACCCAAACCCAGTCATCCTTGTCAATGCCTGAAAAGGGTACAGTCTTTGGATCGATCTCCTTCTTCAAACAGTTCTTGTAATGAGTGTGCATCCAATTACGCCAATCCTTGTATCTAGCTTGAAACTTACGCTCGAGAGCTACCCGAACATCTTCATTACTGTTGTAATCCACAACCTCATACTTTATTTGAAATTTAGATTAATATAATTATTTGGAGACCCTTTATACATCATACAGTTGTCAAGTTTAGACTTACAAATACGCGAGCCTTGATAACTTGTCTAACATAAACTGGGACTTCTTTCCATCTCCGCACGCCCCTAACTGGGGCGAAGTTCCTAACCTGTAACCCAATCTCACTCACAAAGTCTGAGGCATTTATCCCTATTGGCACATTATCCTTGAACTGAACCAATAGTTTGCCCCCCGTCTTGGCCGTTGCACGCTCTGAGCGAAACCCTTTGGTTGGACCCCACTCCCGTCCGGATGTAGAACCTATAAATTTCACATAAAACCTAGTTAGTACCAACAATATATGCACTAAAACATGAAGCTTATATGATTAGATTTGATATCTTACCAACACTGCTGTAGTCCGTATGAGAACTAGGTGTTGGTATACATGGTGATGCAATCACATCAGCTGATGGCAAAGCGAGGTCAGTAGATAGTGATACAGATACCGGTGTAGATCGAGGGCGAAGTTCGAGAAGAAGGTGCCATGTGTGTGACCTGCTAAAATAAAATTATTTAAAAACATAATAACTTAGTTAGATTACCACTATATAAGGACAATTCATTATATGGTGAATAGTTACATAATATTACCAACATCCATGTGTTAAAAAGAAAAGGTAAAACAAAATAAGAATGATCTTAGCTTTGATTATAAAATAGTGATTCTTATACAAATCAACGTTAATTAAAAATCAAAATATCATCAGAGTCATCTATACTATGTAAATCCTTTTCCACTTCATCACAATACTCCTCTAATGTCTCATCTTCATCATCGCAGATAAAGTCATCATCAACCACCATATCTTCTCGACTGTTTCCTTTGTGAGTACTGCACTCGTAATAATCTCTAGATCAAGATCAGACATATCATACCATGGCTGATCCATCCTATCTGGATCTCCAATGACAATCGGGACCACATCAATTGTTTTTTCCTGCTGGAACACATCCTCTTGAACAAATGGTCCATCATCACTGGATTCTACATCATTTAACTCTGATATATCCCATATTCCTCGATGTTGAATCCGCTAGACAATTTGCCAATGTGGGCCTAATTTGGGGTCATTCACATAAAAGACTTGTTGCACTTGACTAGGTAGTACAAAGGGGTCGTTCTGATACCACCGACCTCTTACATCGATTGATGTAAAATGTGCATCGGTTTGTATAGTTCGCCCACTGCCAAGGTTAAACCACTCGCATTGGAACAAGACAACTCGATATCCAAAAATATAAGTCATTTCCCACACTTTACACAAGTAGCCATAAAACTCAGTAGCTTTCCCCTCATGATCCCCGTTTACCACCAGCCCACTGTTCTGACTTTTACGTCGGTTGTCATGATCTTTAGTGTGAAATCAGACCCCATTACACATGCACCCTGACTTCATTAATTGATTTGGACCATTTGCAAGTGACCAAAGTTCATCTGTAGCTTCTGCTAATTGTTGACTTCTCAATTCATTCATCTGCATGACCAAAATATATAAAGAGAATCATATCACAATGAATGGATTATGTTTAAATTGTATATACGTGAGGTAACTATGTATATCTTATGCGTTTTTGAAACCACATCGGAAATTCTCGTTGCTATCGCTGGTCAATATCATAACTACTTTGCATCATTAATAGGTTCTTATGCTCCCTAATTAAAAAAGATGTCATTGGTTAGTAATAAGTTATAAGCATTGACACAATCGATTACATGCAATGCTCATACGTAATATATGATCACATACTCTAGATATGGTGCCACCTCCGAGCTGTTATACAATATAAACCACTGAGCCATATTACGTTCCTTCTGCGACACCGCAGGTGCATTTTTTATTTGACCGAAAGGACAAACATTTTGTGAGAATACCCTTAGCCCTGGCCCACCTTCAACACCATCATCATTTCGTTCATCCCAATTGAATACAGTTTCTACCCCTTGTAGATACATTGAACAGAAAGTAAGGCATTCCTTTACAATGTAAGCCTCAACAATCGAACCTTCAGGGTGAGCTTGATTTCGAACAAACCGTTTTAAACTTCCAAGTTGCCTTAAAAAATATAAATATTTGTTAGCATGCAACTATAGCAAAGTATAACTTTTAATTTAAATAAAAGTTGGTCATTACTACCTTTCAATAGGGTACATCCATCGGTATTGCACTGGCCCGGCAAGCATAGCCTCACGAGGCAAGTGAATGGCTAGATGGACTATAACATCAAAGAATGCTGGTGGAAAATTTTTTTCCATCTTGCAAAGTATCAAAACAATTCGGTCCTGTAATGCTTCCAAGTCCTTCAATCTTAATCTCTTTGAGCAAAGTTGCTCAAAGAAATTGCCCAGCTCAAACAGTGTGGTACAGATATCCTTAGGAAGGTGCCCACGTACTATGATCGGTAGAAGTCTTTGTAAGATAACATGGCAGTCATGACTTTTCAATCCTGATACCTTACCATCCTTGGTGCTTACACACCTCGAAATGTTTGCTGCATAACCATCCGGAAATCTGACTGATTTTAAGAAATCACAGAAAGTTTCTCTTTCCTTTAGGGACAATGTGTAAATCGCAGGGGGCTTTTCATAGGACCCGTCAGCACGCTTGCATAGGTGTGTATCTTTTCTAATTTTCATACCTTCCAAATCCATACGACCTTTTTCCGTGTCCTTATTTTTCCCTTTTATGCCCATCACTGTTCCAAGAGTGTTGTCACATATATTCTTTTCCACGTGCATGATATTAATATTGTGTCGGAGTTTCAGTTTCTTCCAGTAAGGTAGCTCAAAGAAAATGCTTTTCTTTGTCTAATTCAATTCCTCCGGGTTGCACTTTCTTTTCTTATTGAGTGGGTGCTTCCCAAACTTGACATTCATCAAGCAATCCAATTGCTCTAGTATCTGTTCCCCTGACAATTCCACCAGCTTGGTTCGATTCTCTGACTTACCATTAAAAAGCTTACTCCTTCGCCATGTGTGGTTCTCAGGTAAGTAACGACGAGTGCTCGTGTACCCTATCTTACTTTTCAACCTCTATGATGATGGATCATTGTTACAAACAGGGCACGCCATATAACCTTTAGTGCTCCATCCCGACAAGTTACAATATGCTGGAAAGTCGTTTATGGTCCACATAACAGCCGCATGCATTCGGAAAGTCTCTCCTTTAGATGTATCATAAGTTAATACACCGTCTTCCCAAAGCTCTTTTAACTCATCTATTAACGGCTGCATGTAAACATCGATCTCTTTTCCAGGTGCATGCGATCCAGGAATAAGCAACAACATCATACAAAATGGTTTTTTCATACATTTCCATGGTGGCAGGTTATAAGGCATGAGTATCACAAGCGACATACTATAGGAGTTGCTCATATTACCAAAGGGGTTGAACCCATCCACAGCCAGCCCTAGCTTAACATTGCGGGACTCCTTGGCAAATGCAGGATATTACTGATCAAAATCCTTCCACTCTATACGGTCAGCGGGATGTATCGAGAATTCCCCATCATCCACAAGCTTCTCCTTGTGCCACTGTATATCTGTAGCTATCTTCCTTGACATAAATAATCTCTGTAACCTTAGGATCACTGGGAGGTGTCGCAACACCTTAACAGGAATTTTTTTACCCTTGCCATCATTGTGCTTATATCGAAACTCTCCACATCCTGGACAATTTTCAAGATTCTCATTTTCTTTCCTAAAAAGCACACAATCATTCTTACAAGCACGAATGGATTTGTATCCCAATCCCAGTTCACGTAAGAATTTCTTTGCTTCATAAAGGGAACTTGGAACCATCTCACTCTCTGGTATAACATCCTTCATTATCATCATCACCATGTTGAATGCCTTGTTGCTAAAGTTATTCAACACACACCTTTATATGCAGCATCTTAATGACAAATGATAACAATGTAAACTTTGTGCAACCTGGATATAACTAACGTTGGGCATCTTTCAATAATTTTTCAAATTTATGTACATTCTCTCGCCCAACACTATCAAAACCATGACTAGATCCCAGATCCCCCAAATCATTGTCCATAAAAACTCCCCTATATATGTCTTCCAGAAGTTCAGGCAACTCATCACGAGGGTTGTCTTCCGTGTCAGAGATTTCACCTTGAACACTTCCCCCCTCATCGTCTGAATTATCGTCATGTATGCCCCCAACATTCATTGGCATTGGCTCCCCGTGGAGTATCCATGTCGTGTAAGAAGTCATGATCCCGTTAAACAATAAATGTTCTTGGATGGTGGGGTAAGTATGCAATTCTACATTCATGCATCTCAACACATGGACACCAAATCTTACTTTGCTCTCCCATATGTTCACTGGCAAATTTAATAAACGACCTAACCCCATTTGTATACTCTGGTCGAAGTTTATTCCTGCAATACATCCAAGTCTTGTCCATAATTGGTGACCTACAATATCACAGGTAACAATGATGTCAATGTTATGTGTATACTATAAAACTATGCATGTGTTTGTTATAATCTAAATTTATTTCTTATTCCTATCATTGTTATGAGAGTAATGCAAAGAAGAATTTCTACTCCGTGTCAATTGAATTTATAATCCAGTTTGAAGAATGTGTGGGCCTTGAGTTCATAGACATGAGACAAACAAATTATTGGGCAGAGGACCCCAATCATAATCCTCCTCTTGACAAAGGCAATGATTGATGTGCAGAAATGGATAATGAGATGAATAAAAAGGAATCAATCTCCTTACATTTAGCAATAGAGAATGAAGGCTCAAATGAGCAAAACCATCTGGCAGATTTGCAGCGAAGATGAATTTAAAGAAGCTTTCTTTTGCTAGTATTAGTAAGAGTTCTGATAAGGCCTTCTTTGATAGTAGGAAAAGAAGGGCAGGGTTGACTGCCAAGCATTTCTAATAGTGAAAAAATTTTTTGATATGGTGCAAATCAGTGTGTAGCTACAGGGGACAACAGATCATTTAGTAATTTCTGATATGGTGCAGATCAGTGTGCAGCTATAGGGGACAACAGATCGTTTAGTAATTGTATTTGATGTCTTCTACCAACATGCATTTGATGTCTTCTACCAACATGCATTTGATATCACCAACAGGCAGATACAGATTCAGAAAGCCTTTTACCAAATGAATTGAAACCTCTGAATCGGAAATGGATCGTTTAGTAATTGCATTTGATGTCTTGGAAAATTTGTTACAAGGGAACATGCACAGCTGGTGAAGCCTCTTTCTCTCTGCAATAGCCTCATTCCAACCCTATTTCACAAATCACATAATACAGTCCCAAAATCCCTAGATTTTTCCACAACCCTAAAACCCCAAACCCACTACCGTCCCAAAGATCATTTCCTAAGACCTGTTCACAGCCAACCCCCAAAACCCCAAACGCACCACCGTCCCAAAGCCTAAAACCATCAATCGTTCAGTATCTTCCCCAGCAATCGACACCCAGCCCTAACTCGGTGTGGAGAGGAACAAAACAAAACAGAGAAACAAAGAGTATTTATTCCCCAATTCCATTTAGAACAAAGTGCCAAGTAAATCAAAACACTTATTTGGATGTCCACTGTGTGGTTAGAAAGATCACAAAATGCATAGAAGTAGCACAGTTGCAAGATTGAATTTGCATAAAAACTGAAAAGAAAGGTTGCAGATACTGTAGAATTTCATTTATGGAACACATGCAGCTAATTTCAGAAGAAAAAGAAAATCAAAATGAGGAAAACTTTATAATTTCAAGCAAGACTTTGATAGGAAAATGCCTTCATGAACTGTCATCCACTAAATGAAAAACGAATCGAAATTTCCAATGCAAGTATAACTTAATCATCACATCACAAACAACAAAATGAAAACTAATTGGATATGATTTTGAGTTTTTACATCAGCATCATTAGCACCACCTTAGCCTTATCCAATCATATGGGGAAACAACAGCTACATGGTGATGAAATTCCAGATGCCGTCAGTAAATAATACGTTGTGATTGAATACGCAATAAAGCAAATCCCAAAATGCAATTAGATACACACACACCACAAATTGCATATAAAAGCATATCATGCAAAACACACCAGATTCAACTACTCACCAACAGACCTAAAACCCCACAAAAATAGCCACTAAACAGATGCTCACGCCTCTCAAATGCCATACAGCTTACTTCACTAATCAAAATATCAATCAATTCTTTAAAAAAACCCAATTAAATCTAGCACTCCAAATTTTTTTAAAAAAAATAATACTCAAAATTAAGAAAAATAAATAAACAAACAAACAAAAATGAAAAATAAACCATGCAAAAATAGCCCCAAACTCAAATGTCAATCCAAAGCAATGCAATTCATCAGATAGAAAACATTACTTTTTGTGAGTAAATTATCAAAATCAAAGAATAAAATTGAACAAAACATTCAAATAAAAAACCCCAATCAATGTAAAGATAAATTTCATAATAAACAAGAAGAAGTCCAAGATTTAGATTGATTCAGCTCAAATCATCCCAAAATTTTCAAAACTCATCCAAGAAAATCCACCCAAACCTCCAATAAATAAGCAAAACCCTCAAAATCCTGCCGAATTGCTCCAAAATCCCAATTCTGCAGAACCAAAGACAAATGCCTATATCCATCAGAACCACTCAAAACAGGTAAATAACACAGACCCACAATCCCAATCTCAATTAAAACCTAAAAAAACCGTAAGAACGCACTCAAATACATTTTCAATGCAACCCATGAGTCCCACATGGCCCACGAAACAATCAAATTAACCTCCAAACTCCAAACCCACACCCCATTCTGTAAAACCAAGCAACACCTAGCGTGCAAGAACCAAGCTTTCTCACGAAAAGTTACCAGCCAGACCCAATCTCCATCACTGATACCCAGAGACCATTGTCCCAAAGCCCTGGAACACATCCACACTAACCAAAGCCTACCACCGACAACACAATCGGGCAACCTAATCGAAATCCCATCTCACCACTGCCCAAAACCCAACCCTTGCACACTAGCAACCCACCACCCCTCTGTTTTGTCGAAACCCAACCACACCAAAACCCCATCTCGTTGCTCAATGCCCATCTAAAAACCCTCAAACCTGCTTGGCTCCTGAAACCCAAACCTGAGAACCCATTTACCGGCCAAGACACCCCTCCATCCCCAAACAGCACTTCCACCCCAAATCTAGAACAACCTCCCCACCCCCACATCTCCCAAAACCCCCACATCGCCCAAAAGAGAAAAAAAAAAAAAAAACAAATGAAGTTATGGAAGAGGAGACAGAGAAGGAAGAAGCATACATGCCGCTGTTCAAGAAGTCTGGAGGTGAAATCTGGAAGAAGAATGGTGAAGCTGTGGATGTCTCAGATCCAAGAAGAAGTGAGGTGCCGCTGCTCAATTCGTTAGGGTGGAGTTGTCTCAAACCCACTACTTATATAATGAAAATCGGTGACAAATTTTGTGTCGCCAAATGCTCTTGGAAATAATCAGCCAAGGCGCCAACCCAGTGGCGCCAATTCACTAAATTTTGTGAATTCCGCGACGAAATTATTTCGTCGCGGATTATTTTTAGTAATTTTGCGACGATAAATTTTTTGTCGTGGAATTTGTTTAAGAGTGTAGAGTTCTAATGATATACTGACGAAAATAATATGTCGCCCAATAAAACATTTCATCGCAAAAAATTTCCCCTTGATGGCGCCAACTCCATTTTTTGGCGCCAAACTTTTTGCGACAATATTTAGCGGCCATTGAAAATTATCATCGCTAAATAATTCATGTTTTTTTAGGCGACAACATAAATATTTCATCACAAAAATTAACATTTAAAGACAAATTTTCAATATGTCGTTGAATTTTTGCTGCGAAAAATGATTTCTGTTGTAGTGCCAGGCCATAACTTTATTTTTTCAGCTCTGATTGATGTAATCTTAAATCTTACAAAGATTTACTCGAACAGAGCTTTCCAACGGTAGGAAAATTATCCAATTATGACGACCAGTTTGAGAATTATAATCGCTTTAATTTATGATGTCCAAAGAAAAAAGGGATTGACTTTCCATTTTTGAATTCTCTCTACCTTGTCTTTTTTTCTTGATTCAAATTTAAATTCTTTTAACAACTTGAGAGTGGGACCCCTCCTTTGACTATCTAAGCATGTATGCACATGTGTGTGGGGTCCTCATGAATTCAATCTTTTAAACTTTGGTGTGCCTCACATGATTTGCTCACATTTTCCTGCACATTCTAAGCAAACCCATAAAATATTGAAGAGCCCACATTGAAGCGAAACCATCCGGACATAGTTTTACTCCAGTTGGAACTCTTTAGAGAAAAATTATAGATTTCTAAATTAATGCAGAAGATGTGTAAAACTTGTGAAAATTTCAATGCATAGGTGAAAATGCTTAAAATGATGAAAATAATTGAAAATGCATGTAATTCATATAATTAAGTCCCTAATTCACACTAATTCACGTTAAAATGATGCAATTTCATGACCTTAACACATCCCTCAACTAGCCTTTTGTTAGTCTTTTAGCAAAAGTTGCGAAAAACAATGAACTTCTTTGACCTAATCTAAGAAAACAAGTAACAAAAACATGAAAAGAAAACCACTTTTGCTAGTACTCTCGGTTGCATTTAGCGTATGCAACAAGCTCTTAAACCCCTAGGTTATCCTAGTGGACAAGTTGTGCCTCGTGAGGGTTTGCAGTGAATACACCCACAAAATTCTTTTTCAAAAGCAGCAAGGTAAAAGAAATTTCTCAAAAAAAAAAAAATCCACTCCTATTAAATACTTTCGAAGTTCGGAATGATTGAAAATTTAGACTTTTCAAAATCCAATCCACTATTCCATTTTAAATAACTTTCTCAAATTCATACCAAGAATTGTGTGCATAGTGAAAACTATCAATTTAAAATATTCTACACCAATGCCATTCAAACAGAATTTTCCTTTAAACCGTCCAATCCCCCAAGAATCCAGTAAAAATAAATTATCTCATCTTAAAGCTACTATGTTTGCTTTACGCTACTGTTAGGGGTCGGAAAACTTCTCCATTCCTCTCCTTTTTTCGTTTTTTTTTCTTTTTTAACAGACAGACATTTTTTAGTTACATGTGATTATGTAATGCCTAGGTCCCTTAAGCTTTCTAATTAACCATGTAACGAGTATTAGGCCAATGACTCCCAAACCAAATGGCTTTAGAGCACTAGGTATGGACATACCCCTATGGGCTTACTAACTCGAGTTAAAAAGGCTACAAACTAAACTACTCATAAAATATTATTCTTCCCAAAACTTCTCACACGGTAACAACACTCTTTTTAGTTTTTTTTTGGTTTTTTTCATAAGAGGTGAGGAGAAGAACTCTGGTCCCCCAAACAAAGGGTAGCCATTTCTAATTTGCTAGAATTCATTTACTTTAAGGAACCAGGAGAGAAAAATATTCATAAACTAAATCTCAGGTTCTCATTAAATCCTTCGGAGAAATTCTAAAAGCAGTTATTTAGCTTCATATCCAAACTTCCAAAAAATATAAAGTGTGTATAGTGGGGACAAGTTTAGGTAATCTTCCGATGGGATTTGTCATTCAGAAAAAGCAAAATTTCTTTTTACTTCCTTTCCAAAAGTCAAAAATTCTAAATCTCTTAAATATCTTCAATTCACTCCAATTCCTTTGAAAATTTTCTTTTCTTGAAAACTTTTTTTTTTTTTTGCAAAGAAAATAAATAACCTAAGACATAAAAGAAAATGCAACTTAAGCTGGTCCACCCCGGACCTACATAGGGGTCTTTTAACGTCAGATTCCCAAATGAGTTGACTACTGTGGCTATGTTGCATCTTGCCTCATTAAGTATTCATTTTGGTCCCAACTGATGTAACCTGTCTCAGACCAAATCTCTTTGGTCTTACTCATCAGTTCCCAAATCAGTAGTTTTCTTCTTTCTTTACTTGATGAGGAGAAGACTAATCCATTTTATCTTTTCCATTTTCTTTAAAAATTGAGTCACAATTTAATCTTAAACAACGCTAGCAATAATCAATCCTCTTAGCTCTACGTTTAATGGCATAAAGGCTCCTACCATCAAACAGCAGTGATTCTTTGGCCTTCATTTCCTACTTGAAGGCCTCCCTTATTCTCATCACAATGATGATCTTGATGTCAGAAGGAACATTAAGCTTTGACACAAACCAGATGCACTAAACGTAATTGAAAACCATTTGGTTACCTCCCAACAAGCGCTAAGTTTAACTACCATTTTTTTAAAAAAAAACAAAAACAAGTGATTAAGTCACACGCACCCCCAACCTAGACCCAACATTGTCATCAGTGTGATGAATGAAAAGTACAATGGGGCAAATGT
Organism: Sextonia rubra; assembly: GCA_037013555.1. Lineage (NCBI taxonomy): Eukaryota > Viridiplantae > Streptophyta > Magnoliopsida > Laurales > Lauraceae > Sextonia > Sextonia rubra. The sequence continues at coordinate 4,416,242 of JASUAD010000007.1, forward strand.
GATGATGATGATGCTTATTCTGGGTAGATGGGATCCTGAAGAAGGATCTCCTCTATGTGTTTCTCTTTCAACTCAAGAAACGGTTCCAACCATTGACCATTAACTTTGAAAACATCCCCATTTTTGGGGTTTTTAATTTATACAGCACTATGAAAATAAACAATCCTGACAATGAATGGACCAGTCCACCAAGTTCTTAACTTCCCTGAAAACAAATGTGACCAGAATTATGCAAAAGGACTTTCATACCAGTTCAAATGATTTTCTCAAAATTGACTTTTCATGGTTCAGCTTCATCCATTCCTTGTAAATCTTGGCATTCTCATAGGCATCATTCCTAAGTTCTTCTAACTTAATGAGTTGCAATTTGCGTAGATTACCAGTGGTGAGTAAATCAAAATTGAACTTTTTGATAGCCCAATAAGCTTAATGAGTTGCAATTTGCGTAGATTACCTGTGGTGAGTAAATCAAAATTGAACTTTTTAATAGCCCAATAAGCTCTATGTTCCAATTCAAAAGGCAAGTGACAAGCTTTCCTATTGACCAATCTATATGGGGACATCCTAATAAGTGTCTTGTAAGAGGTTCATCGCAAAGACCAATCTTTCCGAGTGGGATTGATTGTCTTCTCCAAAATTTGCTTAATTTGCCTATTTGAAATTTCCTCTTGGCCACTTATTTGTGGGTGATAAGGTGTAGCAACCTTATGGGTGGCAGAATATTTTTTCAACAAATGCTTAAAAGGACAGTTACAAAAGTGGGTGCCTCCATCACTAATGTTCTCCCTAGGTGTATTGAATCAAGAAAAGATGTGATCCCTCACGAGCTTGATCACTACATGGTGGTCATTCCTCTCTGTCGGTATGGCCTCCACCCATTTGGAAACGTAATCTATTGCTACCAAAATGTAAAGATTTCCAAAAGAATTTGCAAATGCCCCTATAAAGTCAATCCCACCACACATAAAAAATGTCCACAATAAATATGGGATTTAGGAGCATCATATTCCTTCAATTGAGCTTACCAAGCCTTTGACATCTCTCATAGTCCAGAAAAAAAGTGTGGCAATCTTTAAAGATTGTAAGCCAGTAAAATCCGCATTACAAACTTTTTGCAGCTATCTTTTTTGAACTAAAATGGCCCCTACATGCATGATCATGGCAAAATGAAATGACCGAGTAGTAGTCATGATTAGGAATGCATTTCTTGATGATCTAGTCTGAGCAATACTTAAAAAGATATGGATCTTCCTAGAAAAAGTACTTGACCTCAGCTGGAAATTTTGATCGATCTTGTTTTGACCAATGGGTAGTCATTTCCTTTGCAACAACGTAATTGATTATATCTGCAAACCAAGGGATCTGAGAAATACTCAGTAGTCGTTTATTAGGAAAATTTTCATTCAATGGGATCTCATCAGATGGCTCTAAAATAACCTCAAAAGATGATCAACTACAAAATTCTCACATCTTTTCTTATTTCTCATTTCCAAATCAAATTCCTGTAGCAAAAGTATCCACAGGATCAATCGGGCTTTTGCGTCCTTTTTGGAAAAAAACGTACCTAAAGGTTGCATAATCCGTGTAGACGATGACTTTGGATCTTATCAAGTTGGACCGAAATTTCTTTAAGGCAAAAATCACGGTTAGCAATTCTTTTCTTGTGGTTGTGTAATTTAGCTATGTATCATTGAGGGTCCAACTAGCATAGTAAATCACACGAGGTAATTTCCCAACCTATTACCCAGAATGGCCTCCATGGCAGTATTTGATGCATCACACATGAGCTTAAATGGAATGGTGGATGATAAGGGTTGAAGTTAGTTCCTTCTTCAATCTCTCAAAAGCTTTTAAACAATTCTCATCAAATTCAAACTGGGCCTCTTTTGTCAGTAATTGGCACAAAGGTTTAGCAATTTTACTAAATCCTTGATAAATCTCCTATAGAAATCATTATGGCCCAAGAATGATCGAATCTGCTTTACAGATTTGGTGGTGGCAATTTTAAGAACAAATCAATTTTTGCTTTGTCCACCTTAACTCGTTTCTTAGAAATAATGTGTCCCAAGACTACCCCTTGTTTTACCATGAAATGACATTTCTCCCAATTTAAAGCCAAAATTTTCTCTTTACACCTTTCAAGCACAAGGGACAAATGATATAAGCATTCCTCAAAAGAATTGCCAAAGACTGAAAAATCATCCATGAAAACCTCAATAAATCTCTCTACCATGTTAGAAAATGTGCTCATCATGCACCTTTGAAAGGTGGCTGGTGCATTGCAGAGCCCAAAAAGCATGCGTCTGTAAGCAAATGTACCAAAAGGATAGTTGAAAATGGTCTTTTCCTCGTCCTCAAGTGCAATTGGAATTTGATTATAGCTGAAATAACCATTAATAAAACAATAATAATCATGACTAGTCAACCTTTCAAGCATTTGATCCACGAATGAGAGGGGTAAATCATCTTTTCTCGTTAGAATTCAACTTCCTATAATCGATGCATACTCTCTATCTAGTCTATATTCTAGTGGGTACCAATTCATTGCCTTCATTTTGAACACTGTTATTCCAGATTTCTTTGGTACCACTTGTACTGGGCTCACCCATGCACTATCAAATATGGGATAGATCACCCATGCATGAAGTAATTTCAAGACTTTCGACCTAACGAATTCCTTCATTGCAGGGTTCAGTTGCCTCTGTGGTTCACGAGAAGCTTTTGCATTTTCTTCAAGTTTTTACATTTTCTTCCAAATGAATTCTATGTTGGACCACAGATGGACTTATTCTTTTAATGTATGCTATGAACCACCCAATAGCTTCCTTGTATTCATCCATAATTTTTATGAGTTTTTCCTCTTGGATAGGGTCTAAGTCTAAAGCTATAATCACAGAAGGGGTTTCTAGCTAGCCTAAAAACACATATTTCAAAGTATTTGGCAGCTACTTGAGTTGTAACTTAGAGGGCTTTACAATAGATAGGACAGGTGGAAAAGCAGATGGAGTCAGAATTTCTTGCTTCAGTTACCACCTGGCATAGTCATGACTGGGGTTGAGTTTAGCAAAGCATTAATTTCTTGAATGTGTCCATCAATGTCAAAGTCACTTCCAAAGTGGGCCAGATAAGCCTCTAGTAGATCTTCAAGATATGAATGAGGTAAGTGATTTTTCACCAATTCATGAATATAATTGACTTCAAAAAGCCCATCATCTTCATCAAGAGGTTGTTTATAAACATTAAAAATGTTTACCTAAACGGTCATGGTCCCCAAAAGAAATTTGCATCACTCCATTCCTACGCTTGATCAAGTCATTTGAAGTGGCTAGGAATAGTCTCCCTAAGATTACTGGTATTTTGGGTTTAGCCCTAGATGTGGATTTTGTATCCAAGACCACAAAATCGACGAAAAACACAAAGTTTCCAACTTTGATTAAAACATCTTTGACTACCCCCTTGTAGTATCGAATTGATGCATCAGCTAATTGCAAGGTCACATGGGTCTTTTTCAACTCCCCCAAACCTAATTTTTCGTAAACAAAGTACGAAAGAAGGTTCACACTTGCACCTAAGTTTAATAAAGCATTCTCTATGTGATGGTCCCCGATCTGGCAAGAAATGGTAGGATAACCTAGGTCCTTGTATTTTATCGGGGCTTGACAGGAAATTATCAAGCTAGCTTATTAGGCTAGAAAAATCCTTTTAGGTATATTGGTAGTCCTTTGGAAGTGCAAAGGTCCTTCAAAAATTTGGCATAGGCCAAATCTGTTGGATAGCATCAAGTAATGGAATGTTGATCCTCACTTGTTTAATCACTTCTAACATTTTATCCAACTAGGTAGTTGATTTTCTTGGCCCTTGCCTTTAGGGGTATGGTGCCTTAGGGATGTAAGTCCTAGGAGTGGGCTTACAGGTGATTGTTCAGCATTAACACTTGGTTCCTTAGTTTCCACATCCTCACTTGATTTTTCCTTAGGTTCCTTAGGTAGTTCTACGTTGTTATCAACTTGTGTACCTGACCTAAGAGTGATTATTGATTTGACTTGCTTTGGGCCTTTTCCTTTATTATCATGAACAACTTGGCCCTTAGGATTTGGTTCAAGTTGACTAGAGAAGGTTCCCTTGTCTCTAGCGCTCATGGAATTGGCCAGTTGGCTCATCTGATATTCTAATTTTGCAAGGGTCACTACAACACAATGCACCTTTGCCTATGTAGAAAATTTGCAGGAAAAGGACTAGATACTGATCACACTTGAAAAATGCAAAAATGTGTAATGGATTCAAGTCTGACATTCACGCACTTCAAGCGTTAAGAAGAATGGGAATTAACTACAGCTCATCATTAATTTTCCTTTTTTTTACATGGGTTCAAATGCTCTGACCATGGGGATGCAGGTTGTTTATGTGTTTTTGAAAAGTTTACAACCCTTCCTTCAAGTCTCGATGTGATCCAAATTCAAAAAGTACAAGAAAATACATGAAAATTGTGAAAAAATGCAAAAAGGAAAAAAACTGGGGAGTGACCGTGGGTCACGGTCACTGGAAAACTGAGGAGTGATAGTGGGTCACGGTCACTGGCCCCCTTCCAGTGACTGTGACCTGCGGTCACTGGCAAACAGTGGCAAAAAAAGCCACTGTTTGCTCTCTGCTTTGTTCTGTTTCGCCTCGTGACTCTTCCAAGGTGCTGAAACTTGTTTCTTCTAATTTTTGAAGTGTTGAGTGACCATCTAGAGGGTTGAATTTGGTTGTGGAATCGATCAAAACCTTTGGTAATCATCACTTTTGGTTACGGACTGTTTTTGTATAATTTCGAAAAGCATGCTATGTATCAATGAAATAAAGCCACAGTTGTGTCATTTTGAACCTATAATTTTCAAAAGACAAAAAGAAGCCTAAAGAGGCTTGTTCATAGCTTTTATGATGGCTAGAATCGCCCACCAAATGAGAAAAACAAAGGAATAACTGGTCATCCTTCAAAGGCCTGCCAGTGCTTGAACATAGTCCTTTTTAAATGATACCCATACTCCTCGTCTTTTTCTAAACCATCTCTCACCTTGAGTGACTAAGAAGAAGAAAATAAAGAGGGTTGGAGTGCTTGAAGTGCTTTGTGAATGGCTTCAAATATGTGGAAGTTGCTCCTGGAACTTAGAAAAATTATTTTCTCGTCTCTGTTCCCCTCTCTGTATGTTAAACCTCCCTTTTTATAGACTTCAACAGTAGTTTGGGGAGTTAAAAGGAGTTACAGGAAGTTATGGTTCATAATAAAGTGGAGGGAACTACCGAAAATTGCCGGAACTGCTCCACAGGTGTCAATGACTATAGCCGCGTTCACTCCTAAGGCCCATTTTTGGATTTTTGCATATGTGACCCGTTTTCACCTATTTAAGGCCCTAACGTTGTCCGATCTTCAAAAAAACTTGAAGATGCTTTTTGATACTATTTTGAGTGTTTCATAGAAATTTCAGTCCATTTTGACCTTCTGAAGTTGGTCAACTCCTCGTTGAAGGTAGGTCGCAGTCATTCTCAAGGCCCATTTTTGGACTTTTGCATTTATGACCTGTTTTCACTTATTTGAGGCTCGAACAATATCCAATCTTCATAAAACTTAGAGGGATACTTTTTAACACTATTTTAAGTCTGTCATAGAAATTTCAGCCCATTTTGACCTTCTGAAGTTGGTCAACTCTCCTATTGACTTTTCATGAAAATGGGCCCTTGTTTCTGCAGTTTGAGGCCCAAATGACCTTGGTTTGGTTTCAAACTTGGAGGGACTGATGTCAGGGGTATCTTGGAGTGTCCATCCAAATTTCATATAGTTTGGATATGGGGAAGTAGGGTTTCGAATAGTGACCTATTTGTTGCATGTTACAAGTCATTATTTACTCCACATTGTAGGTAATTAGTTTGTTTTCTACCCAAATATTGTTCAATTGAGTTGAAACTTTGGAAAATTAACTTTGAACAAATTTTGAGTCTTTACTCAGAATTTCATCAGCTTTGGCCTCTTGAAAGTAGGACTTTAGCTAGTGACCTCCATGGCTTGGGGGTCAATGTCTTCTAAGTTGACATGAAATGAAAGTAGGACTAAACGAAGTCCTTTTGACTTAAAAATTTGTAGAATATCTTTTGAGCATGACTGAAGCTTTTTGCCTAAATCTCATCAATTTTGGATGTCGGAAAGCAGGACTTTAGTCAGTGACCCCATGACTTGGGGGTCACGACCCAAAGTTGACATGTTTGTAGACTTTGGGTCAAATAATGTCCATTTAAACTTAAATTTTGTAGAGCCTCCTTTGAGCATAATTTGAGCTTCCCCTAGGGGTTTGAGCTAATTTGATCTTTGTGAGGTGTCACTTTGCACAGTGACCCCACATTGCTTAGTAGACAACCATCTGAACTGTGTTTGGGTCTAAATGATGTTCAAATGCTTTGAAATTTTGAAGGATAATCTTTGAATGTACTTGATGGCATTCCCTTGAGTTTGAGCTTGTTTAGACATATAGAAGTGTCAATTTCCACAGTGACCCTCAAGGAGCTATCGAACAGTCATTGAAGCTTGGTTTTGAGCTAAGATGAAGCCCAAATGCTTTGAAATTTTGAAACATCATTTTCAAGCATGTTTTAGAGTTGCCACGTGATATTCATCCACTTTGGTAATCCAAAACCTTAAGTGTGTTTAGTGACCCTAGTTTTTGAGCAATTGAACCCCGAATTTGGTATTTGGTGAGTTTGAGTGACGAAATAAAGTCCAGTAACTCTGGAGTTCAAAATGCTGAATTCTGAGCTCATCTGAAGTCTTTCGAGTGGATTGCATTGGTTCTGAACGTCTGGATGCAGTACTTGACTTGCCATTCAACAATCCTAAGATTCATATGTTATTGGTTTGGAATTTGATTGTAATATCTTCACTGCAACACTTGTAATTTTTTATAGGTCAACAAATGCGTAGGTAAAACTCTTTGCCTATGCAAAGATATGTGTAGGCAATTCGTAGCTAAAGGGTTATGGGAAAAGGTCTTTGCCCATGCATAAAATAGTGCATGGGCAAAAATTGAGTTTTTGGCTCTGCTTGTTGTAGGGTAAGTGTGTTGTTTTTGGCTACGCAAAATCTTTGTAGCCACAGGCTGTACTTTTACCTATACCAACTTATTGTCGGCAAAGGTATAACTTTTAGTTATGAAGCTTTGCGTTTGCAAATACACAACCTTTGGCTATGAAGATTTTGAGTAAGCAAATGTACAACTTTTGCCTATGAAGATTTTACATAGGCAAATGTATAACTTTTAGCTACAAATATTTGCATAGCTAAATGTATAACCTTTGGCTACGAAGGTTTGTGTAGCTAAAAGTCAAATATAATTTTTTTCTAATTTTAATAAGCACTTTTCATAGGCAAAAGTAAAAAATATTAATTTTTTTATTATAAATAGAACTTTTGCAGACGTAATACATGTAGCCAAAACCTTCGTCTATTCTTTACCTACATACATTACAAAAAAAATATTGAAATTTTTTTTTAATTTATTTCTAATTTTTTTTTTGTAACTTGTTTGTACCAATGTCATCTAAACTAAATATTAAAAATAAATTAAAATCCAGCCAATTATCAATCCCAATGAACAACTATTAAAAAGATACAAAATATCCAATGCATATCATCCAAATAAGCATCAAATAAATTTAAATATTAAAAAGCAAGAAGATAATGTTCAACAAGTCCAAATGCTTGTGATAAAAGAGAAAACAAGAGAAGAGGCCATCTAATTGTCAAACTAAAGACATCCTCCATCATTAACCTGCACAAAAAATTACAGAAAATCGTTAGCATTTTATCAATGAACTAACTTCAAACCTAAATATACGCTTGTGCTACTGTCACCCTTTAAAATGATCAAAAATTCAAAAGTTAGCAAATTACACTAACCACGCCCTTTGAAAATAAAGGGGCAGCATCTCCCCATAAAAATACTACCCAAAATGTGTTTCAAAGCCATAACAATATTCTAAGGGCCTCACAGTGTCCATATTATCAAAATGAATTATCACAAAGTTAACCACAATAAAATCTGGCTTAAACAAATGAAATAATTTATTTACTTCATTCTAGATCCCTCCTTAAACTCAACCTTTAAGTCCCAACCACTCTCTAGAATTGAAAAAAAAATTTTAATTTACTAACCAAGGGACGCAGCATCCTGCCCTCCACTCAATATGCCATCTTCACCACCATTCTCTAGAACTAACCTCAGAATGCTTGCCTAATCAACTAATCCTGGTACACTGGTAGGATCTATCCCAATTTTTGTAGCCATCACTTGCAGTAAGCCTCTGCCATGGAGCCAAGGTCTTATCTTGGTCAGCTCTCTTATGCTGTGATCGCGCTCAAAAAATGCAAATGTGTAACGGATTCGAGTCCAATATTCATGCGCTTCAAGCATTTAAAAAGAATGCGAATTAAGTACGGTTCATCATTAATTTCCCTTTTGTTTTGCATGGGTTCAAATGCTTTGACTATGGGGATGTAGGTTATTTACATGTTTTTGAAAAGTTTACAACCCCTCCCTCTAGTCTCAGATGTGATCCGAATTCGGAAAATACAAGAAGATACATAAAAATTGTAAAAAAAAAACAAAAAAGAAAAAAGCAAGGGGAGTGACCATGGGTCATGGTCACTGGCCCCTTGCCAGTGACTGTGACTCATGGTCACTAACATTCTGCCAGTGACTGTTACCTGCGGTCACTAGTAGATAGTGGTCGAAAGGCCACTATTTACACTTTGTCTCTTTCTGTTTCACCTCTGTGACTCTTCTAAGGTACTGAAATTTGTTTTTTCTGATTTTTGGAGTGTTGAGTGACCATCAAAAGGGATGAATTTGGCTGTAGAATAGATCAAAACCTTTGGTGATCATTACTTTTGGTTGCAGACTATTTTTGTACAAGTCCGAAAAGGGTGCTGTATACCAGCAAAATAAAGCCAAAGTTGTGTCATTCTGAACCCATGATTTTAAAGGAATAGAATGAAGCCTAAAGAGGCTTATTCACAACTTCCATGGTGGCTAGAAAATCACCCCCAAGTGAGAAAAGAAAAGGAATCGATGTCATCCTTTGAAGGCTCGCCAGTGCTTGAACATAGTTTTCTTTTAAATGATACCCATACTCTCCTTCCTTCTATGAACAATCTCTTACCTTGAGTGAATGAGGAAAAGAAGAGGAAGTGGGTTGGAGTGCTGGAGAATGCTTTGCTTGAAGTTTTTAGTAGGAATTGTTTGCCTTTTCTCTCTGTCCCCTTTCTTTTCAAGTGTTACTCCTCTTTATAGATTGCCCAAGTGGTTTTAGGGAGTTCCATGAAGTTAAGGAGAGGTTATGGAAGGTTGAACTTTGAAAAAAAGTGGGTGAGACCACCCAAAACCATAGGAACTGCTCCATGGAAGTCAATGACCGCAACCGCGGTCACTCCTAGGGCCTGTTTTTGGACTTTTGTGTATGTGAATTGTTTTCACTTGTTTGAGGTCCAAACGCTATCTGATCTTTATGAAACTTTGCAGAATACTTTTTGACACTATTTTTAGTGCGTCATAGAAATTTTAACCCATTTTGACCTTCTCAAGTTGGTCAACTTCCCATTGACTTTTTCATGAAAATGGGTCTTTGTTTTAGCTGTTTGAAGCCCAAATGACCTCCATTTGATTTAAAACTTAGATGGACTGATATCAGGAGTATCTTGGATGTCCATCCAAATTTTATGCGGTTTGGATTTGTGAAAGTAGGATTTCGAGCAGTGACCCATTTGCTGCGTGGCTCGGGGGTCACTAGCTTCTAACTGACATGTAGTTGAAGTAAGACCAAATGAAATCCTTTTAACTTAAAAATTTTTAGAATCTCCCTTGAATATGACTAAAGCTTTGTGCCCAAATTTCATCAATTTTGGATGTTGGGAAGTAGGACTTTGGTCAGTGATCCCCATGACTTAGGGGTCCCTAACCTAAAGTTGATATATTTGGGAACTTTGGGTCAAAGGATGTCTGTTTGACCTAAAATTTTGCAGAGCTTCCCTCGAGCATAATTTGAGCTTCCTCTAGGAGTTTCAGTTGATTTTGATCTTCATGAGATATCACTTTGCGTAATAACCCCATATAGCTTAGTAGATTTCCATCTGAACTGAGTTTTGGTCCAAACGATATCCAAATGCTCTGTTATTTTGAAGGATAGTCTTTGAATCCATTTGAAGACATTCCTCTAAGTTTGAGTTTGCTTTGGCATGTGGAAGTGTCAGTTTTCACAGTGACCCGTAAAGAGTTGGTAAATAGTCAATGAAGCTTGATTTTGAGCTGAGAAGAAGGTCAAATGCTTTGAAACTTTTAAAACATCATTCTTAAGCCTACTTTAGAGTTGCCAAAGGTTTGAATTTGTTTAGTGCTCCTTGGATTTGAGGGATTGAACCTCAAACTTGGTGTTTTGGTGAGTTGAGTAACCAGATGAAGTCCACCAACTTTGAAACGAGCTTATCTGAAGTCTTCTGAGTTGATTGTAGCAACTGTGATTTTCTTTTTATATGCATCAACAAGTGCCCCCTCGGGTACAATGATTAAAATAGCTAATCTATGGGAATGAGAAATGGTTTGATGAAAATACAGTTTGTCAAAATAGATTGTAGGCCTAAATTTGGGATTTTGAAAATTTTGATAAAAAAAAAACAATGAAGGGTTTAATGATGGAATTTTGGTAAAAAAACATGAGAAATCTGAATTTCTTTGCCCTCTTTTCACAGATATCAAAAATAGCATGTTTGTGGGGACTGTGGGGAACACCCACAAGAAGAAATCCCTGAGGCATTTGAAAATTTAGAAATTTATGAAAAATTTTTTGTTTGGATTTTACAAAAGGATTTGACTTTCTCATGACCAATTTATTACAGATATCCAAAGTGATATCGTTGTGAGGACTGTGGGGAACACCCACAAAAAAAAAAAAAAAAAAACCCCCTGAGGTTTTAAGAAAAATCAAAGTTTGAATTTAAAATGGATTTGGGTTTGGAATTTTTATGAATTTTTAGTTTATTTTCAAAAACCAAAGTTTAGGTTTTGACTTGGCTTGACATGAGTTAAGATAGCATTTTTGAAAAAGATTGGCTTTTGTGGACTTTGATTCAAAATAATTTGAGATGATGGCTCAAAATCAAGTTTGATCCAAGGTAATTTTGAAATTTAGGTTGATTTGAAAAGAACTTTTTTTTTGTGGGAAATTTGTTTCTTTTGTAAAATACCCCAAGTGGGCTCACCATGGGAATTTTGAATGATTACATTTGAAAGGATGGGTCACCATGTAGTGAGTCCCATTGCTTAAAATCACAGTGATCGTGGATGAGGAAGGCCGGACTCATCTAAACATGATCAAGGCTTGGACTTCACTAATTTTAACCAAGTTGTGTATGTAGGAAAGAGGGTGAAGCATCGTGACTTGAGCTTGAGGAGGATTAGGCAATGGGTTCCACTAGTTCAAGTTTACAATGACCGAGGGAATGAGAGAGACCAACAGTGACCGTGGGCTATGTCTCTAAATAATGGCATTTCATCCAAGCTATGGCCGTGGGAGAGATGACTACCAGCAGTCAAGAAAGAAAACCCAATTTTGAACCAGCCATCAACTATGGACTTCACTACTCCATCCAGTAGTGTCTGCGGGAAATGGAACTTGTATCGTGCACCCTACTCGACCATGCTATGACCCAGAGTGGAAGATTGTAAACCGTGGACTTGAAAAAGGATTGAGAAAGTGGGCCACGAGATAATGGGTCCTGGGTTCTCTTGATCATTACATTGGTGACTGTGGGAGCTTGAAGTGAAGCCTTGTGTCCTATGCTGTATAAAACTCGTGCCTCTGTTTTCCCTTCATTCTATTGCTTTCAAAGCTTCTGAGTTGTGACCAAAAGCAAGAGTAAGCTTCTGAGTTGTGACCGAGAGCAAGAGTAACAAGCGAGCCTCTCTTCAAAGCTTCTTCTTGCAATTTTCTCCATCTTAAGTCAACTACTATGGTAGGTATGCTTCTCAAACTTCATCTTTTCTTTTTGTATTGTCTTGGCTGAATGCAATTTTTTCTTATTTTCTTTCAATTTCTATAATGATTTGCCTATTTGAATAATGCAAAGTACTCCTCATGTGCTATTGCTCGTTCTTCCAATGGGTTGTGACCAAAGCATGCTCTCACAGCTCTATGGCTGCTCACGGTTCAGTGATTTTGTGGGTGACGAATTTGGAGCCAGGGGTTTTTCTTCTTCTTCTTCTTCTTCTTCTTCTTCTTTTCTTTTTTGTTCTTGGTTTAACTCTGGGTTGGCTTCAATGCAAGAGTGTTGCCTGAATTGGGCATCATCCTAGACAGCCCATTACCACCTTTTGTGGGCAGTCCACAGTCACCACCTGTTTGAGGAAATGCCCAAATGAAAAGTTTTGCTGAATTTGCTTCTTGTATTTTTCTGTAGTGCTATTTTATCAGATTTAGACATTGCTCACATACATTCCCAGTCATAACCATTGTTGTCTTGGCTTGGCTGATCTCCGTGGTCACAAGCCATCTAAGGCTACAGCACTGCCATCTTATGATACTTCTCTTCTTCTTCTTCTTCTTCTTCTTTTTTGTTCTGTGCTTGCGTTATTTAATTTAAGCTAAGGGTTCCTCTCATGTTCTACTTAGAAACTGGCACAAACATCAACTCCAAAATTCAAAGTGTAGCTCACAACATTGGGAGTTGGCCTGCAGAAAACCCACTGTTCTAACTCTGGTGCTCAACTTGATGGAACTTAGAATGCAAGAGTGATATTGTGGCTTCCTCCTTGGTGACTGATATGAGTTGGAATTGTCATTAGTGGGGATGCTTCAAACCAAATAGTAGGGTTGCTTCAAACCAAACAGTAGGGGTGCTTTAAACAGTAGGGGTGCTTTAAACCAAATAGTCACTGTGTCTGAGTGCACAGGCCATGATGAATCCACAATTACGACCAGTTAGCTAATTTTTTTATTTCCTTCATGCAAGAGTACTGCCATAGCTCCTTCTATAATGCTTTATTCAAACCTGGTCTTGCTCAAGCAAGTCCCCAACCATTGCTTACACTATCTAGAGAGACTTCATGGTTAAAGGTAGTGTAGTCTGGGCACTTCTCATAGTCACAGTTGGTTTGTGACTGTTTGTGTTCTTCACTTGTTCTATTTGGGTGTTCAATTCCTTCAATCAATGGTCATGCAAGATAGCTTAGAAATATCATCCAATCTCATGTCATCGATACAGGCTGAGTTGTATGAGGTTCCACTCCTTCATTGAATTATTTGAGTATGGTCACAGTCACAACTAAGTGACTAAAATTTGTGTGGATACTTGCTTTGGTTTTGTGTGTTCTTTGCAACACAAGGTTAAATTGCTAAACTGAACTACATAAAACCTATTTGAAGGAGCATATGAGGCTTTAAACTTTGAGGGGTTTGTGGAGAAAAACTGTCCTTCAACAAACTTGAAGTGAACAAACTCCGTTTATTTTATTTAAAGCCCCGACATGGTCTTGGAACACACTTGGTTTTTTGTGATTTGTGGGAAATATAGGGGATTGAGAAGTGACATCCACTCGATCTTTGGCATACACAAGTTGAACCATCATAGCCACTATGGGAATTATAGGGGATTAGGTTGTGGTAGTTTGTTCAGTCACTGGCATGACACAATACAGACTTAACCACCATGGTTTCTATAGGAATTGTTTCATGATTCATCAAACCGAATAGTTGCAAGGGGTATTCTTTTTGCTTTTGATGAGAAGGTTACTCCCCTTAGGTCTCAATAAACATGAGAAGTATGAATCACCTCATATATGAGCGGTCGATGAAAGAAACTGACTAATATAATCGAGTCACCACAAGGTGCATTGCCTTTGATGAAAAGGTTACTCCCCTTAGGTCGCAATAATCATGAGAAGTATAAATCACCCCGGATATAAGCAGTCGATGAAAGAAACCGACAAAAATAACTGAGTCGACATAAGGTGCATTGCCTTTGATGAGAAGGTTACTCTCCTTAGGTCTCAATAATCATGAGAAGTATAAATCACCCCGGTTATGAGCGGTAGATGAAAGAAACCGACAAAAATAACCGAGTCACCACAAGGTGCATTGCTTTCGATGATATGGTTACTCCCCTTAGGTCTCAATAATCATGAGAAGTATAAATCACCCCAAATATGAGCGGTTGATGAAAGAAACCGACAAAAATATGATGATCCTCTGGTTGAGTAGTGAAATGTATCTTTAAACAAGCTGTTGTTTTACATTGTCTTTCTCTACTACAACCTCCGAGGTTGATTAACTGCCGATTGTGTGGTTGAATTGTAGATTTGAATAAGATGTTTTACATTATCTTTCTCTACTACAACTTCCAAGGCTAATTCACCCTTTCTTGCCTTTTCCGATACTGACTCAAAATGTATCATCTGAGTCAGTTTTGAATGATGTCGACTGTCTTTGTGGGATGCCAACAGATACATTATCACCTTCCGATCATTGATGACAGTTGATTATCTTTGGTTTGAAATTAACTTTATAGAGCAATATTTCTTTCATTAGCTCTACATATACTGAAAATAGTGCGTTGTCGATTCCACAAGAATGTCTAATGGTCCCATCATAGCAAATCATTACCCGGGATTTTGTTTGTTGAGATTTGTGAGAAATACCATCTTGGGAGTGTGAAAATCCTTTAGCCGACTTCGAGTTTGAATGTGGAGAGCGAAACAATCTCCAATAGTTGCAAGCAAGTCTAATGAAACCCCAGGGAATGATTGAGTAATTGCTAATAGACCATTAGCTTTTACTTTTATTTCCAATGCTTTAAAATTGATGTTGATCTTTGTTAACCTTGTTGAAAACATGCTATGTACTTCAAATGCTATTCTTTCATACGTGCTTAAGCTTGTTTATGCTTTAGATGCTGTTTAACTACCGTCACATGCTGCTTGTATTGTGTATGCATTTCTAGCATTGGATACTACAATTTTCGTGCTCGAACACGAATCCATTGCTCCCTGAAAGGTCTTAAGGTGCTTGAACACCTGTTTGGACCAGGAGCCTCAGTTCTGGGACTTAACTATGCCTTGATGCCAATTCTTGGTCTCAGAATTGAGTATTATTTTCTCCTTTCAACCCTTTGTTATGGGGAGACGCTACCGAAGTTTTGGTAGAATTCCATACCATTGTTATTGATATTTTCCTTCTCATTTGTTTGTTTTGTAGATTGAAAAGGCAAGGCACCTGTGACTTTAACTACCGGTGCATCAAAGAGCCGTGCAAAGGGTAAAACTGCAAGTGACTCTAATCCAAAAAATCCAAATGAAGTATTTGATGTCAACTTGCAGAGTCAAAGAACCAAAGCTCTATCAAGAATGAATTGGTACACATACTGGTGATTGGCGAATAACACTGATTGGAAGAATAATGAAAAGGTGAGCTTTGAAAAACCACATTATATATAGAGATGCCACAAAGGAGAATGTGAAGCAGCTTGTTGATAACATGCAATACCGCTATGTAAATTTAGTGGGGATTCTTCGTGAACTAACCACTGTTCGGTCTATCTGGCGATATCCAACAATAATGTCAATGGCTCTAACGATCCCGGCAAGGAATGATCCATTTTAGTAGATTAAGCTCCACATCCATTTCAAAACTGGTAAATTCATGCGTCAACCACCACATTATTTCACAGAGTACCCAAGGTCTAAAATAGAGGCCATAGAACCATGTACTTTGAATCTTAAAGTGGGCACTGTGATTTCACAACTCAGGACAATTGGGCTTGGTATCCACATGGGGGACGAGAGTGCCTGGCTCAGTGAAAGACACCAGTCCCAAGGGTGGTTTAATTGCACTGGAGATTGGCAGGGCTGGGTGACTATGATTAAGCATCATTATGTAGAAGATTTGAAAAGCAATTGGAATTTTTGATGTGGTAAATGCCACCATACAGAAAGTCCCATGTGAGAACAAGAACATCTGCAGGGCCATTCTAGAATTGTTTTGCCCAACAATTGGTATCTTTAGTACTCCAAATATGGAATTGGGATTTTCCTTATAGGAAATAAAGAAGATTTTTGGTTTGGCATCATATGGCGAGATCTATGATGAAACCATCATACCCGATGAAGAATTAGCTACCATGGATGACGAATTCCAAGTTGCATATTTTCTCCTATTTGCGCTTAAAGATTCAATTCAAATAACTAGCTGCAGTCGAGGTAAAGTTATCTAATGGTTGAGTCAAGTGAAGAGCATTACTAATCCTTTCTTTGTAAATCAAGGAGGATACTTTAAATGGAAAAAGGTGATCCCCAATGAGGACCTCAAGAAGGACCCGACAATTGTTTATCATGCGGATCCAGACTTCCAGCCGTACATTTTTGCCTAGTACCTAGACTTGGAAAGGAAGTGTTGGCTTTCCATGTTCTTGGCAGCATGGTTACTTGAAGTTCTTTTTCCAAGTTTCAGAAGTGACTTTAGGCCTAGTGTCACGCCCCCAAAACTAAGCAAGATTCAAACCTGGTTCTAGGGGTGTGAGAATTGGGGCCAATTAAAATTTTTCTTACATAAATGATACGGGCCCCAAATCCAAGTGGATCGAAGTTCTTCGTGAGGCTATGCTTGGTGATCAAGCAACCATAATCACACGCGGAACTGAAATTTATAATCATCGCATATGAATATCATACATCAATCAAAGAATAAATCTTAATAACAATAAAGTCAAGGTTAAGTGCTTTGAAGTATAATAATTAAAGTTGTAATTCCAAGGGAAATAATTTAAATGAGTAACTAATGGCTCGAAACATGACCCTATTACATAATCTAACGTTTCGATCTCTACAACATCTCTAAGACACTTCAGACAATGTCATCGGTGCTCCATTCAATAACTCTATCATCTGGCGGAATCTCCTGCGTTGCCTGACCTTCAGGTTCGATACCGGTAATGGAACCTAGACACAAAAAATAGTGGGTCAGATTGACGTAATCTCGCAAGAGGGTAAACTGCAAGCAATGGTGTTAATCAATTAATTTAAAGCATATATTACAATCTACCTCAAAACATACTGAATGCAAACCCAATGACATGAAAACATAGAAACGGGTGTCCCCGCAAATACAATATACCAAAACAGGTACTCCTGCAAATATAATATACAAAAATGGGTATTCCCGCAGATAGGGAAATAAAAACGGGCATTTTCGCAGATAGATAAACAAAAACGGGTATTCTTGCCAGATATAACAAATGGCACAACTATATACCATATTCCATAATACACGCTGATCCAATGGCGTACGTCCACCTCCGAATTGTAGTTAGTCAGATATACATATATATAAATAAATAAATATATTTATAAATACATACGTCTACCGATGCAGAATGAACCATGATATAAAACCCTTAATGCCAATATTCAACCTAATATCAATTTGAGTATTTAGACTTTTTAATTTGAAAGTGTATTATGATCGTGTGTCAATTCAAGTTCTCTGAGGGTAAGCACTAAACCACCTAACGGTCATAGTTAGTTAAATATACATACACATGAGAACCAACCCTCTTTTATAATGGAAATGTGAGTCCATGATGCCGATATCCTACTTTCAGTGTCTATCATATAGTGCATCTCAAATCTCACATTCCTATTTTGAATTTAGTCTAATTTTCATGTGAACATTCAACCAACTTTTCTAAAAAGACATGAATCATCTAATCTAATTATGTATATAGTGTGTGTTAAGAATTGGGTAAAAGAATATTCAAATTCCAAATCAAAACTTGAATTAAATTACGATCAAAAGGGGGAAGGTAATAATTAAATCCTTGATTATCATTGTTGTGTATAAAAATACCTTATCATTTCATATAAAACAAAATATCTAAATCTCAGATTCAATTTTGAAATTAACTCAATCAAATATCCAAAATTGTAATTTCAAATACTTTCTAATTAAAATTTAATCTCTCCCAATTACATCTTAATTAAATTCTAATCAAATTAAATAAGATATTGTCACAAGTACTTAACCCTCAACTATAGTTATAAACAAACTTAATTAAAATTCTAATCACACTTAATTAATAATTAATTAATTTAATCAAGTCACCTTAAAACCTTAAACAAAATTCTAATTCAATTATAATTAATATAAAAATCCTTAAGTTATGTTTTCCTATATATATATATATTTTCCTAAAACTAGCTGCCTATTAGACTTGGCCCGCAAGGCAGCCAGCCCAACCCAGTTGGGCCAAGCCGCTGCCCAATTGGCCTAGGCGGCAGGCCCGCTGCCTGGGCATGCCAAGCAACCATGCAGCCTGTATGCATAGGCAGCGCCTGCTGCTGCCACAATTTTTTTATATAAAAATAGTTTTTGTATTTCATGAAAGAAAAGAAAATCAAATTTCTATTGTTAATTCCAAATCAAGGTATTAAACCTAAACGAAGAAATTATATAAAAAGTATGTTATCCAACAAGCAACTAATAGATATTGGAAGTAATAAAAAACCATTGTTTACAGTTATCCACTTACCTGGATCTCAATGCCAAAAGCGAATCTAAAGGTCAAACCTTGGAAGATCAACCTTGGTTTTCCCCCGGAAAACTTTTAGGGCTTAGTTGCAAAAGATGGGAGAATAGAGAAAACTCTAACGATTTATAATATGTAAAAGTTTTTCTAAATTACAACAAAGGGCTCCTTACTTTCTAATGAGTTTTAAAAAATTTCAAAAAAAGACTTTTTGGCTTAAAAGGGTCAAATAACTCAGGTCCAAGGCCCAAGAGTGTTTAAGTGGTCCATCTAACCCCTCTCAACCCAACTCAAACCCGACAAATTGACTCGACCCAAAAAATCAAAATCTAGGGCTTGACATCTCATCCCGCTTAAAGGACATTTGGTCCTCTAAATGACTAACATATCTCAAGAAGAAGGTGCGGATACTGTCTCTGCATTTGCAGTGGTTCATATAGCAACACGTGCAAAGGGTCTATTACATACTTCCTTAACATAGAAATATGGAAGACGTTATGAACACCTGATAGCACTGGTGGCAATGCTAACCGCTAAGCCACATCATTGACCTTGCTGATAATCTAGAATGGTCACACATATCTTTTGGAGAGTTTCACTTTCTGCCTGAACCGTAAAGTATCACTTGTAGGTGATACCTTCAGAAATACATGGTCACCAACTTCAAACTTCAGCTTTCTCCTTTTCTTATATGCGTAACTCTTTTGGCCACTGCGAGCAACCTTCAACCTTTCTCGAATCTATTTCACCTTGTCACTGGACTCTCTAACTACAGACGGTCCATGAAAACCGCGAGCTCCAAAATTCAACCAACATATAGGAGTTTGACATCTTCTCCCATACAAGGCTTCAATAGGTGCCATTCCAATGCTAAAGTGGTAATTGTTGTTGTATGCGAATTCACATAGAGCCAAACTTTCGTCCCAACTGGTCTTGAAATCCAAAACACACGCCCTTAACATATCCTCCCATGTTTGGTTTGTACGCTTTGTCTGTTCATTTGTCTGGGGATGATAGGCTATACTAAAACTCAACTTAGTTCCTAAGGCTTCTTGTAGTAATACCCAAAACTGAGATATGAACTTATTATCCCGATTGGAGATAATAGAAACTGGTGCTCAATGCAATCTTACCACTTCCTTGATATACAAAGCTGCCATTTTTTCCATTCCTTGACCAGTCTTGAACAGTACAAAGTGGGCTGACTTAGTCAAACAGTCCACTATCACCCAAATCACATCAAATCCCTTTTTGGTGTTAGGCAATCCTAACACAAAGTCCATAGTGACGTATTCTCACTTCCACTGAGGAATCTCCAACAGATGTTAAAGACCTAGGGGTCTCCTATAATATACCTTAATCCATTGGCAAACCAAACACTTTCCAACAAATTCTGCGATATCCTTCTTCATGTTCTTCCACCAGTAGTGATCCTTCAAATCTTGATACATCTTGATACTGCCTGGATGAATAGTATACCGAGTATAGTGCGCCTTGACCATGATTTCATCCTTCAATTTTAAAAAATCAGGCACAAAAATTCTGCCTTTATAATACAAAATATTATCTTCCAACTTAAAATCAGGCCTCTCATCCATATGATCTTTGATTCTTGTTATCTCGGGGTCTAGTAATTGGTATTCTCTGATCCTCGAAGGTAATTCGGGTTCCCACAAGAATATACTAGCCAACACTGCTTGCTCACTGATAGGCTGGGGAGGTAATTCGGGTTCCCACAAGAATGTACTAGCCAACACTGCTTGCTTACTGATAGGTTGGAAATAAATATCCATATTTTCTAAACGTCGAATCCAGAAGTATTCTGCAATTAATCCTCTAATGAACGCTACTCTTCTACATTAGCCTTTTTTAGATGGTACTTCAACCCAAAATCGTAATCCTTAATATACTTCATCCATCTCCTCTGTCTCATGTTCAAATCACCCTGCGTAAAGAGATACTAGAGGCTTTTATGGTCTGAATACACTTCAAAAGTGGTTCCGTAAAGATAATGTCTCCACATCTTCAAAGCAAAGACCACTGCTGCTAGCTCCAAGTCATGGGTTGCATATTTCCATTCATGTTCCTTCAACTATTCGAACTCATATGCTACCACCTTCCCATGTTGCATGAGAACACAACCAAGTCCAACTCTGGATGCATCGGTGAAAATCACAAAACCATTGTTACCAACAGGTAGGGTTAGTACAGGGGCTGTAGTCAACCTTCTTTTCAACTCTTGAAAACTCTGCTCACACTTCTCATTCCACACAAAAGGAACTCCCTTACGAGTTAATCTCGACAATGGGGCTGCTACTGTGGAAAATTCTTCCACAAATCTGTGATAATAACCTACAAGGCCTAGGAAACTTCGAATCTCCGACATTGTTTTCGGCCTATCCCACTTAACCAATGCTTCAATCTTTGTTGGGTCCACCGCTAAACCTTCCTTGGAGATGATGTGACCAAGGAATCCTACCTGTTCCAACTAAAATTCACACTTATTTGCCTTAGCATACAATTGGTGTTCCCTCAACAATTACGATGAAGCGCGAAGATGCTGAACATGTTCTTCCCGACTCTTTGAATAAACAAGTACGTCGTCGATAAATACCACCATAAATTAGTCTAAGTACTACGCAAAAACCTTATTTATCATAGCCATAAAGGCTGCTGGTGCATTAGTCAGTCCAAAAGACATCACCAAAAACTCATAGTGACTATATCTAGTTTTGAATGCAATTTTTGGAATATTCTGATCTCGTACCCTCAACTGATGATATCCTGATCTCAAATCGATCTTAGAAAAATACTGAGCACCCTATAATTGATCAAATAATTCATCAATTTTAGGCAAAAGGTACTTGTTCTTGATGGTCACTTGATTTAATTGTCTATAATCAATACACATTTTCATAGAACTATCCTTCTTTTCATAAATAACACTGGAGCCCCTTAAGGAGAGACACTCTGTCTAATAAAGCCCTTGTTCAACAGCTCCTGTACTTGCTCCTTGAGTTCTCTCAACTTAGCTAGGGCCATCCTATAAGCGGTTTTCGAGATCGGAGCAGTGCCCGGCACAAGCTCAATTGCAAAGTCAATCTCACAGACCGGTGGCAATTCGGGAATGTCATCGGGAAAAACACTCGGAAACTCAGACACCACTGGTATCTCCTCCACCGCTTTAGTCCATTTATCCTCTGTCATAAACACTATATACCGCTTAGAACCTGTCATTAATAACTTCGGGGCCTTTTTAACTGAGATCATATGAGTAACAATTTTCTTCTTAGATCCCACAAATAGCACCTCGATGCCATCATCAGCTGTTAACTTAATCGTCTTGGCACGACAATTCATAACTACATTATAACTAGTAAACTAATCCATACCCAAAATAGCATCAAAGTCATTCATCACCAACAGTATTAAGTTAGCCTTAAGCACAACTCCACTTATCACTAATTTGTAATCAGGGTAATATTTCAAATAACTAACTTTTTTACCCAGCACGGTGGCCACAATTAAATCAAATGGCAACTCAGCTGCTCTAACATCAAATTTTAAGGTAAAACTAGGAGAAATATAGGAATAGGTAGAACCAGGATCAAATAAAGCTTCAACATTGTTATCACAAACAAAAATAATACCTTCCACAATGTTCTCCATAGCATCAGCCTGTTCTTGAGTCATGGCATACACTCTGCTTGCCTACTGGGGCCTTAATTACTGTTGGTTAGGCCCTGGTGGTAGCTGAGGTCCTTTCTGAGGTCCGGACTGCTGGGGAGGTCGGTACAACTGCATCTGTTGCTGCGGTGCCTTGGGTCATTGCTGCTGCGAGGGAGCTGGAGCTATCTATCTTAGTGGCTGTGCTTGAATAGGAGCTTCCTGTCTAGATGTCTGCCAATACTGTTAGCCTTTCTTCTTAGGGCAATCCTTGACTTGATGACTAGTGTCTCCATAGTGAAAACACCCCCTGCCAATCTCCAACACTTAGATATTAGGTGGTTATTATCATAAATGCCACAAGACTCCCTCTTCTACTTATTGAATTGGTGTTGTGGGGCCAGAGACGGACCAACTTTCTGCTTGGGTTGGCTTGAAAGGGCCATGCTCCCAATCACCTCCTCGGCCCAGTATACCTTATCCAAATATTTCTAGTAGGTATTCAGAACTTGTAATTTGGCATGAAGTAGTATATCTGGTCGAAGCCATCGAGGAACCATCGAATCCTCTCACTTTCTAGAATGATGAGAGTTGGTACAAAATGAGAAAGATAGGTAAACTGTAGTTCATATTCCCTGACGGACAAGGTACCTTGCTTTAGTCTATCAAACTCTATCCTTTTCTGAATACGAACATGCTCCTGTATATACTTCTCGCGAAATTGATTTCGAAAAATAGTCCAAGCCACCTCTTCAGCGATCCCCTCATATATTAGAGACTAAACGACCAAAAATATGGAAAACAACTAGCTTCTGTAACATCTAAACAATTGCTATAGTTCAGATATGGTTAAATGCATCAAAACCCCAACGTTCCCACTTAAAATTTCTAGTCCTCACATCAGACCTACGCTCTAGTATCTTTTAGAACTTCTAGAACTTAACTTGGCTTTATAGCATCTGTCGATTGTGTTTTAATTCAAGTTCTCTAAGGGTAAGCACTAATCCACCTAACAGTTATAGTTAGTTAAATATACACATGAGAACCAACCCTCTTTCACAATGGAAATGCGAGTCCATGATGCCAATATCCTACTTTAAGTGTCTATCATGTGATGCATCCCAAATCTCATATTCTCATTCTGAATTCAGTCTAATTCTCATGTGAACATTCAACCAACTTTTCTGAAAAGACATGAATCATCTAATCCAATTACGTATAATTAGTGTGCGTTACAAATTGGGTAAAAGAATATTCAAATTCCAAGTCAAAACTTGAATTAAATTATGATCAAAAGGGGGAAAGTAATAATTAAGTCCTTGATTATCATTGTTGTGCAGAAAAATACATTATCATTTCATATAAAATAAAATATCTAAATCCCAGACTCAATTTCAAAATTAACTCAATCAAAAATCCAAAATTGTTATTTCAAATACTTCTAATTAAAATTTTATCTCTCCCAATTGCATCTTAATTAAATTCTTATCAAATTAAATAAGATATTGTCACAAGTACTTAAACCTCAACTATAGTTATAAACAAACTTAATTAAAATTCTAATCACACTTAATTAATAATTAATTAATTCAATCAAGCTACCTTAAAACCTTAAATAAAATTCTAATTCAATTATAATTAATATAAAAAGCCTTAATTTATGTTTTCTTATATATATTTTCCTAAAATTGGCCCGCCCATTGGACCCAGCCAACCACGGCCCACTAGCGACCCGGCCCACCAGGCAGCTATCCCAGCCCAGCCGGGCCAGGCCGCTGCCCAGTCGGCCCAGGGGGCAGGCCCGCTGCCTGGGCATGCTAGGCAGCCATGTCGCCTGGCATGCTCAAGCAGCCCCTGCTGCTGCCACAAAAAAAAAATTTTATAAAAACAGATTTTGTATTTTATGAAAGAAAAGAAAATCAAATCTCTATTGTTAGTTCTAAATCAAGGTATTAAACCTAAACGAAAAAATCATACAAAAAGTATGTTATCCAACAAGTAACAAAAAGATATTGTAAGTAACCAAAAACCATTGTTTACAGTTATCCACTTGTTTAGATCTCGATGCAAAAAGTGAATCTGAAGATCAAATCTTGAAGGATCAACCTTGGTTTTCCCCTAGAGAACTTTTAGGGCATAGTTGCAGAAGAAAGGAAGAAGATGGGAGAATGGGGAAAACCCTAAGGGTTTACATTACGTAAAAGTTTTTCTAAATTACAAGGAAAGGACTCTCTACTTTCTAATGAGTTTTACGAAATTTCAAAAAAAGACTTTTTGGCTTAAAATGGTCAAATAACTCAGGTCCAAGGCCCAAGAGTGTTTAAGCGATTCATCTAACCCCTCTCAACCCAACTCAAACCCGACAAACTGACTCGATCCAAAAAATAAAAATCTGGGGTGTGACTCCTATTGCATATATCCAGCGCTGAGAATGGCCTTTAGACATAATCTCGCTTTGGGTCCTGCTTTTGTATCATATATGCTAACCGAGTTGAAGTTATCAGGTTTCACTGTTAGAGAGGGGAAAGCTTTCAACCGATATTATGCTGAGTATCTACTGTACACCTGGTTCACATATCATTGCAACGGTTTTCATTCACACAACGGTGCACTAGGAAGTATCTTCATGGATGGTGTAGTAGGCGGTAGTTGTTTGATTAACACCAATTCCATGATTGACTTATGCTAGTAATTGCGTAATTTCAACAATTATGTTACTTCTCCCAATGCTTTACCCAACGTTGAAGTTCCGACTCGCATGAGAAACAATGTGGAACCATCGATTGATAAAGTTGAAGAAGGTGGTTAATGTTGGCTTATCAGATGAAGAAAAAGGCTGGTTCTTGAGCTAAAGGCCGACAGATCAGGTATATAGGAAGAATTCATATATTAACATTCATCCTTATGTATCTGCCAGGTTTGTAGACAATTTAATTTTCATCAAGCCATTGTGGGAGCACCAGGCTGGATTTGAGGCGTTACTGGTTCCTTACAAGATGCTTGAAATGCTTGGGATTTTACCAAAAGCATGACACTGGAGCTCATTTCGGATACCTTCACCTTCTAAATCCTGGATACATGAGTGGCTTCACCCAATGGTTTGCTAAAAGCACCATTGCCATTGTATAAACATATATGAGCAATCCCCGTGTTAAATGCCGTGCTTTGGCTACTTCAAAAAAAGGGGAAAGAGCGGAGAAAGATCATTTCAATGCCGGAAATTTTGAAAATTGGTTATATGATGGCGACAAATGGCAAATTGGCTTAATGGCTGGGTCTGATATCTGCCGAGCTAATCGCCCTTTAAGAGGTGATGAAGATGAGAGATTTCTGCCTCCACCTAATGCATCTGCAGCAAGGATGTAACAGGATGCGGATGAGAATCTACAGGAGAGCATGAGTCTTGTTGAGATAAGACAGATGGGTAGAGCTGCGTTGGACTTTCGATTTGCTTCTCTCTCTGTCAGAACCAAAGTTTCAGTCCGAGAGCAGATATGGCAGTTTGAAGAAGCGTAGTCCATTATGTGTGCAACTACTGAGGCAAACCTTGCTCAGCGAACTTTGTCAAAAGCTACTACTGTTGCTCCAATACCAACAGAGGCACAAATAGATCCAAGTCTAGCAGAGGTAGTTTAGTTGGCTGAAGCAACTATCGGGGCAAGGCCACTTGGTATAATGCCAACAAAACCTCTAGTAGGCCCGGTTCTATATAACAAACTCAAAGCCATATGCTCGAAGCTAGTAACCCGAGCCCCAATCAGCAAAGAGGCTTCTTCAAAGAAGCGAAAAGCTAAAAGCCTTAGAACTCATCGTTCTCAAAAGCTAAAAGCTGGTAATACTTCTATATTTCTTTGTATACTATTACTTTCTTATTGATTCTTTTACTCTTATTTTGACGTTTACATTTTCCTTTGTCATTTTACCAGCTCAAACCTCAACTGCTAGAGGGTTTGTGAGGCAAGTAGCCAAAATTGTTGAAGACTACGCCTCTAATGAAAGAGGTGGGGGAGAGAGCAATTTTTATACTCTCACGACGAGGGAACGAACTGATAGTGACATTAATATCAAGTTTGACTTTGAGAAGGATATATTTGATCAAAAAATGACACCTAAGTCTGGGAAAAAGGCTGCGGTGGATATTCTGATAGAATTCATTACTATAGAGAGATCTGGTGATGATGTGGGCGACGCTACTACTGTAGATAAGGCAACTTGCAATGTTGAACCCATGGAGCCAAAAGATCTGGCCTCTCAAACTGAGTAGCGAGATATTCCTCCTAAAGTAGAACCAATTACTCGAGTTTCAATAAAAGAAGTGGAAGTCCCCAATGCTGCCAAAGGAGTTCCAACAAATCTAATTTTTGAAGGTAACTTTCTTACTTAATTATTTGAAGATTTGTTTCAACATTATTGTGATTTGATTTCATTCATTCCTTCTTAGGTTCCTGAATGAAAAAAAGTACTCCTATTATACCTTACACATCAGTGAGAAAACCTTTCGGGTCACCCATTAAGGAGCAGGTAGAGAAAGAAAGTGCTAAAGCTTCAATTGACTTAGATGATATCTCGATTCATAGTGAATACTTTGAAGCATTGCCAAACAGCACCTTGAAGAGTGACCTACAGCGCTTCATGGAAAGTTTATCTTCAGATTCGCCAACTAAAAGCATTAGCAATGATCTAAAATTATCATCAGCTGTCGCTGTACTGCCTATTAGCATTAAGCCAAGGGTTAATGAAGCTGTGGTTATTCAGACAGAACTAAACGCTGAGCCGATTGGCAAAATAGAAAGAGAAGCAGATGCTGTAATGATCCTAGCTGAAAAGACCATTATAGTAGAACTGATAAGAATCAAAACAGGTTTTTCTGCTTAGAGGAAATTGGTCTTAGAAGCTACAAATCCCCCAGAAGAAGATGTTCCTGCAACACCAATCACTAGTAGTGTGCCTCCAGCTACTGGTCGTTTTACAACTCTCAAAGCCATGACACCTTTAAGGTTCATTTTAGGGTAGATCAATCATCGCCCATAAAAATTATTGAAGATCCTGCCGTTTAGAAGATATTAGATGAGGTTTCTGCGGCTAAAGGTGGAGGATCCCGGAAAGCATTATTCTATGTTACAGTAACACCACATATAAATAGGGATCCTTCAGCCACTTTATCTTCACAAGGGTCGCATGACTCACCTTCCATTCATGAATAAGGATTGGCTATTCATGGGAGTGAGGATATAAATGTCGAGAAAGAAGGGGATGATTGCTCAGGTTCTCAGACTCAGTCCAATTCACAAGAGCGAGAATCAAATCTTTCTATTCCTAAGGAACCCAATTTGTTTGGGGACACTCCAAAGCCTCAATCTCCCATACATTTTGCCATGAGGATGGCTATTCACAACATTTTGGCCACCGTCTTCCAAAGAGAGCTTACTTCTAAGAAGATTCAAGGTTCCAAAGCTTTGGCTGATATGCTAATATCCTCTGGTGCCAAAACCGATTTTAGCAGCCTTTGTGATGCCTTTATCCTCTTTTTCAACAAACTTGAAAAAAAGGATGCTTGGGACAGAAATTTTGATCATGCTAAAGCTTTCTAAGATGAAGTTCTAAGGTATAAAGTTCAAGTGGCCACGGAGATTGAGAACACCGAGGAGGAAATACGAGTGATAAATATGAGCAGGTTAAGACTACACAGGAGCTAGCTGCACGTGTGACTAAGTGTGAAAATATACAACAACAGATCATCGTGTTATAGCAATAGTTATCTTCCGCAGAGAATACTATTGAAGACTTGAAGAAATCTGTTTCAGAGGGCAATCGGCAAAAAGATGATCTTCTTGCGCATGCAGAGGTGAAGCGCACGGCCTTAGATGACTTTGTTCTATCTATGGAGAGTGAGTTGAATTTCAAGCTGGATGAGATTGACATCAATACCACCGTACCCACTTATGCAAGATACAAAGGACGTGCCCTGGTGGAAGGTGTGCTGAATGCAAATGGACAACTAGAAAAGTTCCTAGACTAGGACTCTCTGCTGCAGCTCCTATCTGACTTTTTCTTTTATTCTCTCTTTTTATTTTGATTAGCCCTGCGGGCCATGTATACACTAATTTCATTTTTTGTACTAAAACTCCAAATGAAAATCAATAGAAACTTCATTTTATTCCACTTGGTCATTGGCATGAGTATGTGGATGTTTAATGTGGTTTGTATAGATGGTTTGGATAGTTCATTTGGTTTGGTTTTCTCAGACTTGTATGAGGGTGTGATTTGCGATCTTTTGGATCCACAAATCAAAAATAAGGGAGTCATATAGGTGGACGTTATTCGGTGCCCATATGTGAGGCTTTCTCTAGGGTCCATGACTTGATCCTCTTGGTGTCGAAAGGGGTCAAACAAAGTGGATGTTATTCGGTGCCAATGTGTGAGGCTTTCTCTAAGATCCTTGACTTATTCCTTAGAACAAAGGTTTGGTTTTGGTTTTTGTTTAGATTTTGGTTATACAGGGTCTGTAAAAAGACTTGTTCTATATAACCGAAAGTAGTCATATAGGGTCTACAAAAAGACTTGTCCTATACAGTTAAGGATTAGCTATATGGGGTCTACAAAAACACTTATTCCACACAGCTAAGTTTTGATATATAGGGTATGTAAAACGACTTAATTTATATAGCAGAATATTACAAGGGGTCTTATAAGGATATTATCCAAGTAACGAAGGTTTGACTAAAGGGGCCAAAGGACTTGATCCTCGCAGTCATTTTATACAAGTCTGAGGGATTTTGGTTAGGAGTCATAGGTTGTGAGGTTTGAAACCAGAGGATTTTAGGAGTGAAAATGTGCATTGTACTTGGTTTTGGTACACTATATAGGGTTTGGGTGTGCCAAAGACATTCAAGTGTAGTATTTCTTAAGAAGTTTTTCATTGACAGGCATCATGCAACTATCTCCTTCAAGTGTGAGAAGTGTGTAAGCGCCGTTGGAGTAGACCTTGTCCACTACAAAAGGTCTTTTCCATTTGGATTCAAACTTACCTCTTGACAAGTGTGTGGAGAACATGGGCCTTTTAACTGCAAGGATTAAGTCCTTTTTCTTGTAAGCTCTGTATTTGGACTTCTCGTTGAATGATCCAGCCATACGAGCTTGATATAATTTAATGCTTTGTCAAGCAGCAAGCCTTTTCTCATCAAGGCTTTCCAACTCTTGGAGTCTAAGTTTAGGATTCTTTTCTTTTGTGTATTTGTTTATTACAGCTACCCGCAGAGAAGGAAACTAGATCTCCAAGGGTATTACAGCTTTATAGCCATAAACCAAGGAATATGATGTTGATTTGGTTAGACTAAGAACTGTATTTTATAAGCCCATAAAGTTTCAAGAAGTTTAGTACTCTAACTCTTTTTGTTGTCAGATACCATTTTTTTCAAAATTTTGCAAATAGTCTTGTTGAAAGCTTTAGCTAGTCCATTAGTTGTAAGGTTATATGCCGTAGACGGACAACATTAGATCCCATACTTGTCATAGAATCTATAAAATTTGTTATTACTGAATTGAGGACCATTGTCATGATACAGATGTTTAGGCACTCCAAACCAACAGACGATATGAGTCTTCAAGAAACTGGGGACTGTATCTATTTTGACTTCTACAAGGGGCACTGCTTCTGCCCATTTGAAGAAGTAATCCGTTGCAGCTAAAATGAATTAATGACCACGTTCTGATGGTGGATAAGTTTTCCCAACTATGTCCATTTCCCAAGACCCGAACGGCCAAGAGGTGAATGTAGGATGTAGATACTCAAGAGGTTGATGAATGTAATTACCATAAACTTGGCATTCATTACATTTTTTAGCAAAATTGATGGCATCCGACACCATAATAGGCCAATAGTAGCCTAATCTTTGAATTTGATGATGAAGCTTTGGCCTAGCCTGATGAGTACCGCATAGGCCAGAATGAATTTCTTTGGGACTTGTTCCACTTCTTTCAGTGATGAACAATGAAGAAGATTCTATTATATGTTTGCAATAAAAAGTCTTTGAAGGCAAATCGAATTAGAATTTTAAAGCTTGTCTTTGAATACTAGTTCTATATTTAGTATTCTCTAGTAGCACTCCATGAAAAATGTAATCAATAAAAGGATCTCTCCAATCTCTAAACGAATTTTGGAAAGATGAAATCCGATTATTAATCACATCGAAGCAATCCGCAACTGCTTTATGAGTGTTGAGTGGATGTAGAAGTCTTCTTTCAACTACTTTCAACACCATTTTATCATTTTAAGCTCGACATTGAGACTGCCAAACTTGTTAGTGCATCTGCTTTGACATTCATATGTCATGGAACATGGTGAAACTCAATTAAACTAAATAGACTAAATCTCTCTTTGAATTCACAAGCTTTGTTGAATAAAGGAATCAAGTCAGGTTTCTTTACTTCATACTCGAGATTCATTTGTTTGATCACGAGTTGGGAATCTCCATAGACTCCAAGCATATTAATACTTGATTCTAAGGCTAACTCTAGATGCATAATCAATGCGGTGTATTCTGCTACATTGTTTAAACATGGTTTGATTAATGAGAAAGAGTGAGGAACATAGAATCTTTTTGGACTACAAAAAATAATTCCAACTATTGAAACTGGTTCTCCTAGCTCATTAGTTCTGGAAGCTCCACAACATGCATGATCCAATGTAAGTCTAGATCAATAGTGAGTTTCCATAATTGTCCAACGAAGAAGACTGGTTCATCAGGGAGATTGTTTATGAATTCAGAATCTTCGGAGAGGATGCTCTGCTAGAAAAGCAGCAAGAGCTTGTCCTTTTACCACCTTTGCAGAGATATATCTAATATCATACTGAGAGAGAAGAATGGACCATTTAGCCAATCGATCACTCTGTGCTCTGGTTTTGTTCACCAATGTCTTCAATGGATTGATATTAGAAACTAGGTACACCATATTGGAGAGGATGTAGTGACGTAGTTTTTGTATTGCGAACATTGGTGCAAGATATTCTTTTCCTACTGGATGATAATTGTGTTCAACACCAACCAGCATACATGACAAATAATAAAGAGCCACCTTTTTACCTTCATCATTTTTTTGAGCTAATAATGCCCCAAGAGAGTGATCAAGAGCTTAAGTATAGACGATAAAAGGTTTGCCTAGAATTGGAGCTGAAAGAATCAGTGGATTTGTGAGATACCGTTTGATATCTTGAAAAGCATCTTCGCAAGTTTTGTCCCATAAAAAGCCTACTCCTTTCTTCATCAATCTAGAGAACAGTTTGCATTTTCCGGATAAGTTTGAAATGAACCAGCGGATACAGGCAAGTCTGCCTTACAATCCTATCAGTTCTTTGAGAGTTCTTGGGCAAAGCATCTCCAATATGGCTTTGACTTTGACTGGATCAAGCTCGATGCCATCTTTTTGAGCCACAAATCCTAGAAACATCCTAGAAGAGACTCCAACGAAACACTTCAAACGATCATCCGAAGGTTGAATTTTCGCAACCTTTCGAAAACTGTGTGAAGATTAACTAGATGATCTAATTTATGCTTGCTATTGACTGCCAAGTCATCGACGTAGCATTTGGCAGACTTATATTGCATGTCTTTAAAAGTTTTCATCATCACCCTTTAGTATGTGGCTCCGGCATTTTTGAGACTGAAAAGCATAACGATGTAGCAATATATACCAAAGGGAGTTCTAAAGGAAATGTGCTTCTCGTCCTTCTTAAACATTTTAATTTGATTATATCCCAATAACCCATCTATAAATGACATCCTTTTATATTCAAAAATATTGTCAATCATGATTTTTGGTATGTGCAATGGGAAATCATCCTTAGGACAGGCTTTATTCAAATCTCTGAAGTCAATATAGACTCTGATTTGCCCATTCTTTTTAGTGATTGGTACTATATTGGCTAACCAATATAGGTGTTGTTCTTCGCAGATAAAGCGAACATCTCTGAGCTTCTGAAGTTCTTTTTCTATTTTATCCATAATTTCAGGTTTTGTCCTCCTTGGGTCTTGCTTTACAGGTTTAGCATTATCTGTTATATTCAATTTGTGCACGAAAATCTCTAGATCTAAACCCGGCATTCCATGCAAAGCAATCCATGAGCTATTACAAGAAACTCACATACACATCAAATTTTTTTCTTTTGATTTGAGAACCTACAAACGTAGGCCGGGGACTTTTTTTGCAGTCCCCAAGTTTATTTCTTGCACTTGGTCCTCAGTTGGAGGTTCTAGGGGAGGTGCTTCCACTGTATTTTCGGAAGTTTCCAACTCTGTGAAAACTTTTGGAGTCTTATTTAAGGGTTTAAGCCAAGGCCTGATCCTTTTCCATGGATTTGGTTTTTTAGGCTCTTTAACTTTTACAACAAGGGCTATGCATTCCCAACGAATATGTTGAGATGGATTCATTTCTTCATCGAGTTCAGGCAGCCAATATTCAGTGATTTGTGCATAGTGTCATCATCATCACTTACCCACTTAGGATGTTGAAAAGTGGCCCAATAAGCAGGATCTTGAAAGACAATAGTTTTGTAAGAGTCATCTGAGTCATACCCTTCGGTAAAAACTATAGATCTTACTCTAAAATTTTGATTTAACCTATGAATGTTGTTGTAAGGAATGTATCCTATGCAATGTCGCAGTTGTTCAATTTTGTATCCCCTTTTGAGATATTCCTTCATTTCTAAAGTGAGGACGTCTAAAGGAATCTGAACCCTATTTGAGCTTAGTCCAAGCCTATGGGCTTCTTGAGATTGTATCCCATGTTCTTCACCATATTGTGGACCACAAGATTGTAGATGTCAAGCCGTATTTTCCCATCATTAGTGATTTTGTCGATAAGATCCAAAGGAGAACCATCTTCAGCTCGATGGAAAAGGATTGGATGATTATTGAAACGACAAAAACGAGGCACTAAGAAGCAAAAACCTTCAAAATCATAAATATGAGATGGAGTGGGCCATGACAAAATCAGAGGATCCCAATCTACTATAGAGTACATAGAGGTATCCATCTTTTCAGCATCCTCAGAGTCCAACTCATAATCTAAATCTCTGAATATTGAA
The DNA here is from genome assembly GCA_037013555.1 of Sextonia rubra. Classification (NCBI taxonomy): domain Eukaryota; kingdom Viridiplantae; phylum Streptophyta; class Magnoliopsida; order Laurales; family Lauraceae; genus Sextonia; species Sextonia rubra. The sequence continues at coordinate 4,449,583 of JASUAD010000007.1, forward strand.
ACGACATGCACTAGGAGTGTCCGCCTAGACCTCCAGCGTAGTCAATAGAGTGCCACTTCGAGAGATGAAATAATTTGAGACATTTCATCAAATGTTTAAAACTCCATTGCCATAGTCAAGTTATGGAGGGTTGGCCGAAAATTTACCTAGCATAGATGAATCCATGTGGAGTAATGTAGGAGATTCTTACATCTTTCAGCCAAACAGAGCCATCTATCAATATATCTGTAGAATAGTTCTCCTCTTTGTTGTGACATTAGCACGAGCTGACTAAAAATGATAGGAGAACTAGGCCTCATAGGTGACATTCCCCTAGTGGGGGAGGTATATCATTTCTTTCTTGATTAGAATCTGAGTTACTGACCAAGGAAATTATATTTGTCAGATATGAGAGCTTTTGATGTCCTGGAGCAAGTGGTTCGCCATTCTGAACAAGTACTACATACGTAACTGGGCTACGTGCCTTGTTTGTGTGGATGACAATTCTTGCTTGCTTTGTCCTTGATGACTTCGTGGATATGACCAGAGGTTAATCTGATTGTTTAATTTCAAATTTTATCTTGATCACCAAAGCAGCTTTGGTATCCTCACACTTTACCACAGACTTTTTCATGGACTACAACTTTCTAACAAGATCAGATTTTTTGCCAAATCTTGGATAGGTTTTCCTTCATGCTGAAAGAGTGAAAGGTCTGCGGGATTATCATCCACTGGAGAGCTTTTTGTATTTGGCTTGGACTTTATAGGCCTTTCCTAATACATGGTTGCATCAGTGAAGTAGACCTCCTTTCTTTTGAATGGCTTTTCATTCGCAAAGACTCAATGCACTTTACCCTCATCTTTAATATATTTAAGACATTAATGCAGAGTAGAAGGTACTGTGGCATATTCATGAAGCCATTGCTTTCCCAAGAGGATGTTATAACAAGCACGAGTCTTAACCATATGTAGAGAAGCTTCTAATGTAAAATCTCCCAACTGGAATCGAATCCAAATCTTACCAATTGAATCCTGGACTTCCCCATCATAGGCTTGAATAAAAGTCTCTATAGCAGATAGCTTGCTCACCGGGATACTAAGTTCCTGGAGAGCTGCAATTGTGATGAGGTTCAGAGCTGATCTTTCGTTGACCTGAACTCTTGGAACAGGTATGTCTTTAATGTAAGCCATGAAATAAAGCGGCCTTGTGTGCTTCATATCGCCTAAGTGGAAATCATCTTTGGCGAAAAAAATAGTGGCTTTAGAAGCATTATGAACTGAAAGACATTCCATGCACTGCTTTTGAAGCTTTTTGGATTTTGCCTTAAGATAGTTCTAATGAACTTACGCTACATGAGTTTGATTGTTTGTATTCAAATCTTGTAGAGCTCATGCGAAGTTGTTACGAGTCTCCTTAAACATCTACAAAAGGGCAAAAATGTGAAGTCGTGCAAGTATGTGTTTGAGGTGTTCAATAACATCAAATGTGAATGGCTCTGGTGGCCTTGCATTAGTATTTACATATGAAGAAGTTACATTTACATTGGTATTATCCCCTGAAGGATTTACATAAGAAAAAGGAGAGGGTCTATCATAGTTAACCCTATAGTTTCGACCAGAGTGAGTGCCATCGTTAACCATGCTGCTTTGGTCAATTTTTGGACGAGTATATTTTCTTATTGCATTAACTTCTTTGGGTTCAACAAAAAGTTGATTAACTTTTTCCAAGCCTACTTCTTGATTTGTGTCATCAGGAACGGCCGAGGTGCTTAGGGTTCATCAATAGTAGCACTTAGAATCATCAGAGCAGGAGCCAATGGTATCTTTGCTTTGGAGTTAGAGATATCATCTTGATCCTAATCTTGGAAAACTTCCTAAGGTGCGACAGGATTGCCAATGCTGAGGTTATTGTGTTTTTCTGGCAACTCAGGCTCATTAGTTGGGTTAGGCACAACCAACCGAGTGCTTGGTTTAGAATTTGCATTCAGAGGGGTTGACTCCAAGGTTAATCCAAGAGGAACATCTAGCATAGGGATTACTGTGTGCGAGTAAAAAGGCGACGCTTGCTGTTGTTGTGCTTCATCATGTTCAACCAATGGCAAAGGGTTTGGATGAATTTCTGGAGATAGTGGAAAAAGAGGATGATCATTTGACCAGCCACTTGTACTTAGTCTATGTATGTCATAAAGGACCATTGACAACATGTTGAGACCATGCCTAAAATTGAGTACTCATCTCAAGATCAAAAGTTTGCTCAAAACTTTCGTCTTCATCGTAGGGTATTCATTAGCAAAGTAGTCATCAATTTACTGATCATCTTTGAAATTGGAGTTGTCTGACCAATCTTCCTCATCATCTGAGTTAGGAGGTATGCCATCCCATGATATCCGATCACAACTAGATATCGATGGTTCTTCCTTATCTTTTGGAATTGGAATGATGAAGTCAGCTAAAGTAAAGTGACTTCTATCCGGTTTGAGAGGTTCCTCTAAAACCAAAGTTTCAACCACCTTTCCCTTCCTTTGCTTAGCTTGTTTCTCCTATTTCTCTTGTTTAGCTAAGCGATTCTGGGCAACTTTTTGAAGGTTTTTGAGTTTCCTTTTAACTTTCCTTCTTTCCGCATGTGTGGGTTTAGTTTTCACCTTCTTCCAGCCTTCATCATTTACTAGATCTAGGTGAACTCACATTTCCTCCCTTGAGGAGGTTTTAACGATATCAATCTTTATTCATCATGTATCACATTAATGACCCGGAATTCAATGGTTGGTGGTTTTGATGGAGTGGGTACCGCTACAGGTGCTAATTGCCCAAAAGAAATCATATCGACTGCAGCAGCATCATATTTCCAATCAAATGTTATCGCTCCATTCTTCCACATCTCATTAACTTTTTCCTTCAAAATGAAGCAGTCTTTGAGAGGATGGGATACCATCCGATGATATGCACAATAATTTGGGTCATAGACGCGACCCGTTTGCCCTGGTTTCTTCATTGGTGGAAGCTCAAGTTTATTATTTTCCATCAATGATTGAAAGATTATCTCAATATCCCCATCAAAATGATATTTAGTTTTCTTTCTCTTTTCATTTTCTTCTTTCTTGGCTTGATCGGTTTTGACATTCTATGGCTTTTGAGGAGGTGGTTTGGAAGTTTGTACGTTGAATACCTCATGTTTCTTTTTCAATTCAGAGCAGTCAATTTTGGAGCAGAAGATGATGATTCTACTTTTCCAGAATTTGCCTTCTTTCGACTGATTTCTTTAAGAGTTAGTTCTGCATCAGTAGCTACCTTAACCAATTAAGCCGGAGACTTAGTTTTATGACTAAGTATGATAGCCTTAATTTATAGTCGCAAGTTGGTTTTGCACATTTCAATAATAGTCCTTTGAGATGGTTGTTCTAAGCATCTGTAAGATGATGCTCGCCATCTATTGATAAAGGCTTGTGCAGTTTCATTATCCCCTTGTTTCGTGCTGCTAAGCATGGTGAAGGTAACCGTCTGATCTTCCTGCTGGAAATAAAGTAAGAACCTCTCTTCTGTGATAAGCCATGTTGTGAGGAAGTTCTAGTAATTGCTTGTACCAGTCGAAGGCAACTCCTTTCAATGTGCCAACAAACAACCTTATTTTTAATGCATCCAACTCTGACAGGCTTCCAAGAAGTGATTTCAAATGCACAATATGATGATAAGCTGACCCGTGTCCTAGGTAAAGCTGGAAAGTCGGAAGTTTATAATTTGGTGGAAATGGAACCAGATCAAATTTCGGGGGTACTTGAGAGTAAAACATTTCTTCTTCATCCTAGTCTCCACTTTTGATTTAGTTAATATTTCTTCAACTTCTTCAAAGGTTACATGCTTTTCAGGATCTGAATGAAGACCAAGGATTGACGAATGGTCGCCACCAGTTGATGCAGCCCTAGGGTTAGGGCTTGCGTGGAGGTGCCTAAGCACGTGTCTAAGGACACTTCGAACGGTCACAAAGACTTCACACACACGAGGACGCACCTCTATGGGAAAAACCCAATTCTATTAATCAACCAAATCTGAGAATTTCTTCTCTACAATGCCATATATATAATAAAAGCAAATTTAATGAACAAGAAAACCCTAGGCTAATAATGGAAACTTTCCTAATAACAATAATAATCCTAATCTAATTTGAAGAGGGGCTGCTGGGGCCTAGACTGCATCATCCTCCCCGGGTTGAAAGAAGAGTTCGCCCTTGAACTCGATTCTGCTTCGGATTGCCAGTGTAAATGTGTTGAACATGAAGGACTTTCTTTGTGGCAGCTTTCCAGGAATTCTTCTTGGGCGGTTGTGGTTTTTCAGGATGAAGAGTAACTTGTTGTCCGCCATGCGTAAACGTATATGTGTTGTCGCGCGTACCATGAGCTCCATTTTTGTCATACATCGAAGGACGGCCCAATAAGATATCACCACTATCCATAGGTAGCATATCACACCAGATTGTATCATTGTAAGTCTCACCAATAGCAAAAGTAACTTTGCAAGTATGTCGAACATGCGCTTGATCACCATTCATTAGTCACTTGACAAAATAAGGACGGTTATGCTCATAAACTTTCAATTGGAGGCGATCAACAAGAGCTTGGGAGATGAGATTTTCACAACTTCCGCTGTTAATAACAACTATGCAATTTTGTCCCTGAATCATTCCTGCAGAACGGAAAATATTTTTGCGCAACCACTTATGCTCAACAGTTGGTGAAGCATCCTTGAGGACAATAAGAGCATCATCTGGGGGCTCTGCATCGGTGAATTCAATTTCCCCAATGTCAATATCCTTAGGATTGTCAATATCCTTAGGATCAGTGTCAGTACCCTTAGTATCATCTTGGATATTGTTATCAGCACCTTCAATCTCAATCAAATGTATGCGCTTTGGATATTCTGCTGCTCAATGTCCATGCTGATGACAATGAAAACAAACCATCTTATTTTGACATTCAGTTCTAGCAAAAATTTGTCCAGTGGATTTAGCTTCTTGTAGAGGGGAATTCTTTAGTTGAACCCATTTGGATTTTTGTACTTGATGATTTGCAATTCCCTCAGCCTTGATAGCATGTTGGATGAGTTCATCGACATTATCAAAATGTTGGAAGGCAAGGATGTGCTGAATGTCTAGTCTCAATCCATTGAAAAATCTATCAACTACCACATCATCCTCTTCATTCAAACCACAACGAGTTTGCAGAGTCAAAAATTCTTCAGAATATTCAACAACTGTCTTGGACCGTTGTTTCAAGTTTTGAAAACTGGAACGGAGATCTCTTGCATAGTTGATAGGGAGGAATTTTTGCTTCAAAATATTTTTCATCTCAATCCAGGTATCAATAGGGTCCATGTTCTGATTCCTCCGTTTTCTTTGCAATTCAGCCCACCAAGTTGCAGCATAATTACGAAAATGCAATCTAGGCCCCAGCAGTCCCTCTTCAAATTAGATTAGGATTATTATTATTAGTAGGAAAGTTTCCATTATTAGCTTAGGGTTTTCTTATTCATTAAGTTTGCTTTTATTATATATATGGCATTGTAGAGAAGAAATTCTCAGATTTGGTTGATTAATAGAATTGGGTTTTTCCCATAGAGGTGCGTCCTCGTGTGTGTGAAGTCTTTGTGACAGTTCAAAGTGTCCTTGGACACGTGCTTAAACACCTCCACACAAGCCTTAACCCTAGGGCTGCATGGCTTATGTGCGAAAATATTTTCTACACATACTAACCAATCCATAAATTCAGTGGGCTGTAATTTTCCATCATATTCGGGAATCACAATTTTAATTCCTAAATCTCGATCAGGATTATGCATTGGTGGATCCCACTGATTCTGAATATTTGCACCATCATCACGGTAGTGATGCACACGCTGATTATATTCCAAATTTGTCACTCTAATATCCAATTGTTGCAGGGTGGTGTGCATGCCATCAACTTTTGCAAATAATTCTCTAATTGCAGTAGCCAAATCTTCAAGTGAAGAAGATGAAGATTCAGCATCCACTTGCTTCTTTGGAGGCATTTTTTTTTAATGCAAAATTGAAATTTGACTGACCTGATGTGCAGATCTGCTTTCCACTAGGACACAGGCGTAGATAGATCTGAAAGTAAGCTTTGGTTCCAAAATTGCAAAATTAATTGCTTCTGTAAGCAGATCAAAATTGAATTGTCTTGACTCAGGAATGACCTGAATTGAATTCAAGCCCTTGTCATGCACGTGTTAAAGGTCACGTGTGACTTTTTCCTTTAAACCCCAGATGAAACAATGAAAAAGGGTGAAAAGCCCTCTATTACCTGTGGACGAGAAGAGGGGCTGGCGGGCAAGACGGTGATGATCAACGACGAAGGTGCAACGCGTGGCTGTGGTGTTAGCAACGATGTACGGCTCCAGTGAGGCGTATGCAGCAGCGGTGAGGTAAGCCCTGCGGCAGCGGCTAGAGGCAAAAACGTCGGTGCTAGACGACTGCGATGGTGCTGCGATGGTGGCGATCGTCGAGCAATACCTGCGGGCGGCAGAGAGGGTGGCGATGGCTGCAGTTGCACAGCAAGAGCAAGGTACGCTGCGCTCTCTGTGTCTTTTCTGGGTGAGGATTGGGGTGGAAAAGAGTAAGGGTTTTGTGGCTTTGGGTCCTGGGAATGTCGATATGGTTTGGCCAACGATTATGGGTAGGATTTGGAAGACTAAGCAGGAGGGACAACCTGCGAGGCGTGTAGAACTGGGGTTGTGTGTCGGGACTGGTTGGGGCAGGCTGGGACGATGGGATCTAGGTCTTCGGAAGTGGATCTATGTCAGTGCAGGAGGAAGGTTAATGGATGGGGGGGTAGTGGATGGGGTTTCGGGGAATGGGTTTTAATAGAGGCATGGGTTTTTTGGGTATCGGGACTGTAGATTCGGCAGAGGATGGGGTTGGGATTCGAGTCGTCTGAGATAGCAGCGGAAAGAATGGGATGAACAGTGGATGGAAAGACAAAATCCGAGAACGACAGATGGCGCCTAGTGACCGGATCTGGGCTTTGCTACTAATCTGATGCAGCCCTAGGGTTAGGGCTTGTGTGGAGGTGCCTAAGCACGTGTCCAAGGACACTTCAAACGGTCACAAAGACTTCACACACACGAGGACGCACCTCTATGGGAAAAACCCAATTCTATTAATCAACCAAATCTGAGAATTTCTTCTCTACAATGCCATATATATAATAAAAGTAAACTTAATGAACAAGAAAACCCTAGGCTAATAATGGAAACTTACCTAATAACAATAATAATCCTAATATAATTTGAAGAGGGGCTGCTAGGTGTTGACCTATAAAAATTGCAAATACTGCAGCGAAGACACCTCATCTCAGCTTAAATTAGGTTACAGAGGTTATTTGCAAATCTTGGGGAATCACTGTGAGAACCGGCATTCCATGAAGATCAAGATAGCTGGAACTCTCAGAGGAAGTTCATATTTCGGGTTGAACAGACATCATCGAACTCAAAAGCCACAAGCATGTCAGCCCGAGGTCAGTTCCCCCCAAGCGAGGGGGTCACTGACCAAAGTCCTGCTTCCCGATGTCCAAAAATAATGAAAATTTAGACGCGAAGCTTCAGTCATGCTCAGAAGATACTTTGCAAATTTTCAAGATAAAAAGACTCTGTTTGGCCTAAATTTCATTACCTGTCAGCTTAGAGGACAGTAATCCTGAATTTGGGGGTCATCGGCTAAGATCTTACTTCCAGAAGGCCAAAGCAAATAAAATTTGGAACAAATGCTCAAAGAATACCCCAAGTTATTCTCCCAAAGTTTCAAGTCAAGGGGAGGCTGTTCGGATAGAAAACAGGCTAACTATCTCAATGTAGAGTGAATAGTGACCTAACGCATGCAATGAATAGGTTACTGTTCGAAATCCTACTTCCTCAAATCTAAACTGCATGAAATTTGGATGAATACTCCAAGATGTTCTTGACGTCAGTCCCTCCAAGCTTCGTGGCGATTGGACACCGTTTGGGCCCCGAATAGGCGGAAACAAGCCACATATGCAAAATTCCAAGAATGGGCCTTAGGAGTGACCGGGGGCCCACAAACAAAAGGAGTTGACCATGTTCAGGTGGTCAAACAGAGCTAAAACTTCTGCGACACACTGAAAATAGTGTCAAGAAGTATCCCTCTAAGTTTCGTAGCGATTGGACACCGTTTGGGCCCCGAACAGGCGGAAACAAGCCACATATGCAAAATTCCAAGAATGGGCCTTGGGAGTGACCATGGCCCACAAACAAAAGGAGTTGACCATGTTCAGGCGGTCAAACAGAGCTGAAACTTCTATGACACACTCAAAATAGTGTCAAGAAGCATCCCTCCAAGTTTCGTGGCGATTGGACACCGTTTGGGCCCCGAACAGGTGGAAACAAGCCACATATGCAAAATTCCAAGAATGGGCCTTGGGAGTGACCGGGGCCCACAAACAAAAGGAGTTGACCAAGTTCAGGTGGTCAAACAGAGCTGAAACTTCTGTGACACACTCAAAATAGTGTCGAGAAGCATCCCTCCAAGTTTCGTGGCGATTGGACACCGTTTGGGCCCCGAATAGGCGGAAACAAGCCACATATGCAAAATTCCAAGAATGGGCCTTGGGAGTGACCGGGGCCCACAAACAAAAGGAGTTGACCATGTTCAGGTGGTCAAACAGAGCTGAAACTTCTGTGACACACTCAAAATAGTGTCAAGAAGCATCCCTCCAAGTTTCGTGGCGATTGGACACCGTTTGGGCCCCGAATAGGCGGAAACAAGCCACATATGCAAAATTCCAAGAATGGGCCTTGGGAGTGACCGGGGCCCACAAACAAAAGGAGTTGACCATGTTCAGGTGGTCAAACAGAGCTGAAACTTCTGTGACACACTCAAAATAGTGTCAAGAAGCATCCCTCCAAGTTTCGTGGCGATTGGACACCGTTTGGGCCCCGAACAGGCGGAAACAAGCCACATATGCAAAATTCCAAGAATGGGCCTTGGGAGTGACCGGGGCCCACAAACAAAAGGAGTTGACCAAGTTCAGGTGGTCAAACAGAGCTGAAACTTCTGTGACACACTCAAAATAGTGTCGAGAAGCATCCCTCCAAGTTTCGTGGCGATTGGACACCGTTGGGCCCCGAACAGGCGGAAAGAAGCCACATATGCAAAATTCCAAGAATGGGCCTTGGGAGTGACCGGGGCCCGTAAACAAAAGGAGTTGACCAAGTTCAGGTGGTCAAACAGAGCTGAAACTTCTGTGACACACTCAAAATAGTGTCAAAAAGTGTTCCTCCAAGTTTCGTGGCGATTGGACACCGTTTGGGCCCCGAACAGGTGGAAACAAGCCACATATGCAAAATTCCAAGAATGGGCCTTGGGAGTGACCGGGGCCCACAAACAAAAGGAGTTGACCATGTTCAGGTAGTCAAACAGAGCTGAAGCTTCTGTGACACACTCAAAATATTTTAAAGAAGTGTTCCTCCATGTTTCGTGGCGATTGGACACCGTTTGGGCCCCGAACAGGCGGAACAAGCCACATATGCAAAATTCCAAGAATGGGCCTTGGGAGTGACCAGGGCCCACAAACAAAAGGAGTTGACCATGTTCAGGTGGTCAAACAGAGCTGAAACTTCTGTGACACACTCAAAATAGTGTCAAGAAGTGTTCCTCCAAGTTTCGTGGCGATTGGACACCGTTTCGGCCCCGAACAGGCAGAAACAAGCCACATATGCAAAATTCCAAGAATGGGGCTTGGGAGTGACCGGGGCCTACAAACAAAAGGAGTTGACCAAGTTCAGGTGGTCAAACAGACCTGAAACTTCTGTGACACACTCAAAATAGTGTCAAAAAGTGCTCCTCCAAGTTTCGTGGCGATTGGACACCGTTTGGGCCCCGAACAGGCGGAAACAAGCTACATATGCAAAATTCCAAGAGTGGGCCTTGGGAGTTATCGGGGCCCACAAACAAAAGGAGTTGACCAAGTTCAGGTGGTCAAACAGAGCTGAAATTTCTATGAAACACTTAAGATGGTGTCAAGCAATATCTCTCCAGGTTTCGTGATGATTGGACATCATTCGGGCCTCAAACAATGGAAAATAGACCGCATATGCAATGTTCCAAAAGTGGGCCTTGTCCATGACCAGGGCCCAATTAATGAAAAAGTTGACCAACTTCCTGAAGTCAAAATGGGCTGGAATTTTTATGACATGTAGAAAATAGTGTTAGGAAGCATCCCTCCAAGTTTGGTGGCAATCGGACTTCGTTTGAGTCCAAAACAGATGAAAATGTACCACATACGCGAAAAACCTGAAATTGGGCCTTGTCCGTGGCCCAGTCTGCGGTCACGGACCTTCAAAGGATGTTTCCCACGATTTTGGGTGGTTTCCCTCCGCTCTTCTTCGAAATCCAACTCCCCACAACTGCTATTAACTCCCCAAAACCGCGCAAAACTGATTGGGAGTCTATAAAAAGGGAAATTTTGGAAGAAACAAAAACACACACACACATAAGGAAGAAAAGTGAAAAAATTGAAGAAAGTCATCACCTAAGGCAACAAGAAGCAAGCTCCAGCAGCACTTCCACGACCATTCCCACCTTCTTTTCTTAGTTTTAAAGGTGAGCATGAAAATTCAGAAGGAGAGAAGGAAGGGAAATGGCCAAAGTCCATACCATGTTCGTACGATGCCAATTTTTGAGAGGATGACATTGTCACCTCTGTTTTTCTCATTCGTAGGGCTTCTTAGCCATCACAAGAGTTGTGAAAGAAGCCTCTCTAGGCCTCATTTTGTTCCTTGAAAATGATAGGTTCAAATGACACAACTCCGGCTTCAAATTTGCCCATTTCGGACTTGAAACAAAAATGCAGTCCGTAAGCACGAATGATAAGTTACAGCGGTTTCAATTGATTCCATGATAAAATGTGATCTTCTTGATGGTTGTCCACCGCTCCAAAGTCATGAGAATGGAGTTCCAACACTTGAAAGAAGTTTCAAGAAAGAACCAGCGCCAACAGCACAAAAAACGGAGGCACAGGGCCATTGTCTGTCAGTGACCGTGACCCCCGGTCACTGACAGGTTCCAGTGACCGCGGGTGAGTCACGGTCACTGGAAGGCCCCAGTGACCGCGGGTGCGTCACAGTCACTGGAACAGGGCAGTGACCGCGGGTCACGGTCACCCCCCATTTTTTCCCCTTTTTCCACATTTTCTTCCACCTTTTTTACATTTTCTTGTATTTTCCAAATTGAGATCACATCTGAGACTTGAGGGAGGGGTTGTAAACTTTCAAAATGTATGTAAACAACCTGCATCCCCACGGTCGGGGCACTTGAACCCATGTAAACAAAAGGGAAATTAATGATGAATTGTAATTATTTCCCATTCTTCTTAACGCTTAAAGTGCGTGAATGTCGGACCTTGATTCCGTAATTCATTTCCACGCCTATATTTTTAAGCGCGACCAGAAGATTGGCGCCGTCTGTGGGAATTTATATGCCCTAATTTGTGATCAAATTTGGTGAAAAATGCATGAAAGCGCTGAAAACTGCTGAAAAGTGCTGCTGTTGCCTTGAAAACTGCCGCTGTTGTACTGTAACTGCTGCTGTTGCACTGAAAGTGCCGCTGTTGCACTGTAACTGCTGCTGTTGCACTGAAAGTGCTGCTGTTGCCCTGAAAACTGCCGCTGTTGCACTGTAACAGCTGCTGTTGCACTGAAAGTGCCGCTGTTGCACTGTGACTGCTGCTGTTGCACTGAAAGTGCTGCTGTTGCCCTGAAAATTGCTGCTATTGCACTGAAGTGTTGTTGTTGCACAGAAAGTGCCGCTGTTGCACTGTAACTGTTGCTATTTCTCTAAAAGTGCTGCTGTTGTGTTGAAGAGTGCTGCTGTTTCACTGAAACTGCTGCTGTTGCACTGAGAGTGCTGCTGTTTCACTGAAACTGCCGCTATTGCACTGTAACTGCTGCTATTGCACTAGAAACCGCCGCTGTTGTGCTGGAAACTGCTGCTGTTTCACTGAAAACAGCTGCTAAAAGCCTGTGACTGGGGCACACGGTCACTTACCTATTTTTATGATGACAAAGGCTTATTTAACCTCCAATTACACCCATACAAGACCTTTGATGTCTGCAATGGGTTTGAAAATATCATTAAAGGACTTTTGCACCTTGAAGTGCATAATGTTCATACAAATGAAAGCATTGGGCACCTTGATGTGCATACATTTGCCATTTAATTGGAAGAATTCGTACCTTGATGTGCGTACATTTGCCATTTGATTGGAAGAATTTGCACCTTGATGTGCATGAACCAAATCATCACCCTTTTCACTTTAGAAGAGTGATGATTCAGTTCAAGGGGCTTCTGACCCATATAAAATGTTTATTAAATCAGTGATAAGACCAACGACATTGTAATTATACATTGTCCGGCGTCAACCACTGATGGATCTTGTGTGGTCATTGTGATGGTGGTGCAGGCTTGATCCTGTGGGCCCTATCCCTTTGATTGATCCAACCCTCTCTTGCTTATAAGTCTGACACAGATAGTCCAGATATGCTGCTGAAATTTTGGTAGCCAGGACTAGTCAGCATAGCATGCTTTTAAGCCTGACTCGATAAACCCGAAATGCTACAGAAATTCTGACAGTAGGGATAGTCAGCATAGCATAATGAGATGGGATTTATGCCTATATCTAACCATTTCGGTTCAAAACCATGTTGGTCTAGATGGCATCTATAAACCATTCCGGCTAGCCCAAGAGGCAGCCATGTTGGTTATACCACTAATATAGTCCTGTGGGCTTACTTTTTGCAGAGACATCATGGGTTCCCTGATCATCACTTTTGATGAGGCCAAGGAAAGGCTCTCTAAAATATCCATAACTCAAAACAAACCAACTGTAAGAGCATCAAAAAAGGCTCGAATGGACTTTACTGCCCCTATGTCAAGAGTCTCAGTATTTCAGAGACTCTCTATTCCAACAGGCTCTATAACTTCGGCTGATCCAAATGGGTCATCAGTGACCCTTAAATCCATCAAGAAGACTAAAACTCCCAAATCTTGGGTTTCCAAATACGCCCAGAATCCGTTTGGAGTTTTCAACAAGGTTTAGAAGGAACCAAATCACAAACTGAAGTCAGAATGCAGCAATCTTCATATCACCAAGCCTCGTCTGGGGGAAAGGCAGGTCCGGTCCACGGATCATAAATCAATGGTACTTAACAAGTCACATTTAATGACTGCTCAATGCTTAAAGTCACCACTTACTAGGCCCAAACAGCGGGTCATTACTAAGCAAACACCAAAGGACTTTCGGCAATTCCTAACTCGTAAGAAGGTCCAGAAGGGTGCATCCATCCCTAGATACAACACATGGTCACCTCAACCACACACTCCAAAATCCAATATGGCTGAGAACAAACTCTTGGCCTCAGTTGAAGATAATACTTTCTATCCTCTGACTCAAAAAGAAGGACGGAGGTTTGGCAGGGGGCATCTACCTTCTATCATAGTGGCACCTTCTCCGCTATCTTCACCCCAAGGCTTATCATATGGCGCTGAAGGCAACAAACAAGCTGAGCGATTGGTTTGCAATAATTCGACCGATCTCGCTCATTTCAAAGATTCGCTCCAACAGAAGAAAGTGCAAAAGAAAAAGAACAAGGGGGGTCCTATTGACATCCTTTCACTTCCCACTTCAGATTCCATGGATTGGGAACGAGTGACAAGCACTTCCAGGCCGTTGGTTGCTAAGTTTAAAGATCAGACGTTAGCAGCCAGGATGGCTAACCAACTCAAGAAGAAAGCTTTAGCCCATTACAAGGACCAAACTCAGAAGCTGTCACAGTGCAAGATCACTAAAAAATGGGTGGTTAAAGAAGATGATCCGGACTTGACCTCGTCTTACATGGTCGGGCCAGGTTCAATTCGAAGAATTACTCGGAGTATGGCTCAGACTCAATTACAAAAGTCTGATTCAAACTCTCATTCAAGTAGCACTTCTGAAGGTCATGTCGAAACTGATTCTGACGATGATCCTATCACTATCTTGGATACAAAAGATAGTCAATCTACTCCTCAGGCATTAACATCATCCAATCCCCGTCAGTACACTGTGTTTATGGCTGAAGGGAATGGAACTAGCAAGGATGGAAATGATGATGCTAGTGGAAGTAAAGATGCTAGTGAAAATGAAAATGACAATGTCAGTGATGTTGTCAAACAACAAGGAGCTATGATCGACCACTTAACTGCCCAAGTGAAAATCTTGACAGATAAGTTACGTGGTCTGGATGAAGTTCAAACAAATCCTCCATTTGCCAACAGAAGAGAACAAGCAATGATCATGAAGAATGCCACTAAAATTGACCTTCTCACAGCTCAATTCAAGTCCCTAACAAACAAGGTGATAGCTGCAGGTTTTACTGGTGGTGATCATTCATCAATTTTTGGTCTTCATGCAAATCCTGAAAAACATGTGACCTTCAAAGAAGTTGAAGAGATACTGACAAAATCAAAAGTGGAGACCAGAATGAAAAAGAAAGGTATTACACCCAAGTATCCCCCGGAATTTGATCTGGTTCCATTTCCACCAGATTATAAACTTTCGACTTTCCAACTATACCTTGGGAAAGGGTCAGCATATCAGCATATTGTGCATTTCAAATCACTCCTAGGAAGCCTGCCAGAGTTAGATGCACTAAAAATAAGACTATTCGTCGGCACATTGAAAGGAGTCGCCTTCGATTGGTACAAGCAGTTACCAGAACTCTCATTCATGACATGGCCGATCACAGAAGAGAAGTTCTTACTCCATTTTCAGGAGGAGGATCAAACAGTCACCTTTGCTATGCTCAGCAGCACAAGGCAGGGAGACAACGAAACTGCACAGGCCTTTATCAATAGATGGAGAGCATTATCCTATAAATGCTTGGAACAACCATCTCAAAGGGCAATGATCGAAATGTGCAAAACCAATTTGCGACCAGAAATCAAGGCTATCATACTTAGTCATAAAACTAAGTCTTTGGCCCGATTGGTTGAAGTTGCCACCGATGCAGAACTAACTCTCAAAGAGATCAGTCAAAGTCAAAGCTATATTGAACATGCTTTCGCTGAGAACTCTTAAATAACTCAAGGGATTGCAGGGCAAACTTGCCTACATTTGCAGCCTCAACTCCAGGCAAACCTCTCATCCTCTACATTCGAGCTCTTGATCACTCTCTGGGGGCATTGCCAACTCAAAAGAAAAACGAGGAAATTACACCACTATATTATTTCCAATGAAATGTATTTGGTTTCCAACACCAATCCACTGAAGGCATTTGTGACAAAAGCTGGTGCACTGGGTGATCGTCTATCCAAATGATCTATTATTTTCTCTCAATATGAACTGCTGTAAAGAATCCAATGTTGTCCCTCCATGACATAGAACACTGCAGCTAATGGACTTATTGCAGCTTTCAACAAGACTATTTGGTCTCTGGCAACAAAAGGTTGGAGTACCAAACTTCCAGAAGCATTGTGGGCATACAGAACTACTGTTCGTAGTCCGACCAAGTCAACACCATATTCGTTGGTTTATGGTTGTGAAACTGTGATACCCTTATAAATTCAACTCCCTTCTCTTCGGGTAGCTATGATGAAAAAAATACACTGAAAAAGAAGAGAATACCAAGCTCAAACTCCAAGAGCTAAAGAGCCTTGATGAGAAAAGGCTTGCCACTTGATAAAGCATCGAACTCTATCACGCTCATATGACTGGATCTTTTGATAAGAAGGTCAAAAATATAGAGCTTACAAGAAAAGAGACTTAGTCCTTGCAGTCAAAAGGCAGATGTTCTCTACACACATGTCAAAAGGCAAATTTAAAGTCAAATGGGAAAGACCTTTTATTGTCAACAAGGTTTACTCCAATGGTGCACGCACACTCCTCAAACTCGAAGGAGACAGATGCATGATGTTTATCAATGGAAAACTTTTCAAAAATATACTTGAATGTCATTGGTACACCTAAACCATGTACAATGTACCCAAACCATGTACAGTGTACATTCTCACTCCCAACCAAAATTGCAATCCTTTGATTTCGAGCCTTATAACCTATGACTCGTAACCAAAATCCCTCAGATTTGTATAAAATGACTGCGAGGATCAAGTCTTTCGACCCCTCTAGTCAAACCTTTGTTACTTGGATAATGTCCTTACAAGACCCCTTGTAACATCCTGCTATATAGATTAAGTCTTTTTGCAGACTCTATATAGCAAAACTCAGCTATGTGGAATAAGTCTTTTTGCAGACCCCATATAGCTAATCCTTAGTTGTATAGAACAAGTCTTTTTGCAGACCCTATATGACTACCTTCGGTTATATAGAACAAGTCTTTTTGCAGACCCTGTATAACCAGAATCTAAACAAAAACCAAAACCAAATCTTTGTCCTAAGGAATAAGTCAAGGATCCCGGGGAAAGCCTCACACATGGGCATCGGATAACATCCACTTTGTTTGACCCCTTTCGACACCAAAAGGATCAAGTCATGGACCCTGGAGAAAGCCTCACACATGGGCACCGGATAACGTCCACCTATATGACTCCCTTATTTTCGATTTGTGGATCCAAAAGATCACAAATCAAATCCTCATACAAGTCTGAGAAAACCAAACCAAACAAACCATCCACATAAACCATATCAAACCTCCACAAAAAATCAACCCAAACACCCATACCAATGACAAAAATAGAAAGGAAAAACATTTTCCATTGATATCCATTTTAAAGTTTGAATACAAGCAGTGAAGTCAATGTACACATGGCCTCCAGGGCTAATCAGAAAAAGCAAAACCATCAAATGGAAGGTGCAGCAGAGAATCTCAGTCCAGGAACTTCTCCAGTTTCCCCTTAGCATTCAATACTTCTGCCATGAGGATACGCCCTTTGTAGCTTGCATAAGCTGAGATAGCAGTACTAATGTCAATCTTGTCCAGCTTACACCAATACGATACCAGTTTCTTGATGACAAAGCCTTAGCTCTCTAAAGCCACAAATTGACATTAGATGCTTCATTTGGGCCTTTCGGATTAGGCTCTCTTGTGGTCTTACCCTTGGCACGACTTTTAGGTGCCGCGGCAGTGGCAGTTGCAGGTGTTTTACCCCTTCTATCTGCAAAACAAATCAAAAGAAAAGAAAGATGGGTATCAGTAACGATGATATGGAACTTCTAAAAAAAAAAAAAATTCAGCAGCATCTCCCCTTAGTATAAGACCAAAAGCAGAAGGCAATACTCAGTTCTAAGACCAAGAATTGGCATCAAAGGCACACTTAAGTCTCAAAAACGAAGCTCCCGGTCCAAACAGATGTTCAAGCACCTTAAGACCTTTTCAGGGGGGCCGCAGGTTCGTGTTCAAGCACGAAAATGGCATTCTATAATTCCCACAGAGGCTCTGATCACAGAAAGTTAGACGCGTGTTCAGTGGTGTGTATGTTACTACTCAAACACAGGTGGATGTCCTTTCACTAAGTTTAATAGTGAGGGTTAACACTTAAACGAAGTGGTAATCGATTCTGTCATACTGTGAACAAGAAGTGAAATTTGTGCACTTAGATACAATGACTGTTTAGTTTTAAACCTCCCTGGTTTTAAACTTCCCCACTATTCGGTATGAAGCACTCTCACCAATGATAATTCCAACTCATATCAGTCACCATGAATTGCAAAGTTCAGTTTGTGCCAGTCACTGTGTCAATAGCAACAAGTATTAAACAGTCAGGATTGACAGTGACCATGAAAAAATTTGGGCAGTGTTCAAGACACAAGAATTCCATGAAAATCGTCACAGGTTGGCAGTGATTGCGGGCTTCTCGCAGACAATATTGGCAGTACCAGTAAGCCTATTCATTGCTTTGATATGGCAAGAATTTCATCACACTTTAAATGGACACTGACATGGACTACATACGAATAGTTATCTTTCGCAATGACAATGAATTTGCATCAGATAATGGTGGCTGTAAATCCCTTGACTGTACTACTAACAACGGGGAACAGATTTCTTTAGAAGAGAGGGAGCAACAAAGATAATGGAATTCCATTTTCTCTCAAATATTGCTCTCAACAAGGTGTGACCGTGGCCATCACCATGGGTTCATTAAGATTGGCTGTATTTCAAGGCTGGGAGATCAATACCAGAATTCATTCACAGGTTTTGCATCAAAAAAAAAAAAAAAAAAAAAACTCTCGGTTTCCCTTTCTCTTTGTTGGTTTGAGTAAAAAAAAAAACTCTCGGTCTCCCTTTCTCTTTGTTGGTTTGAGTAAAAAAAAAAAAAAAAAACTCTCGGTCTCCCTTTCTCTTTGTTGGTTTGAGCAAAAAAAAAAAAAAAAAAAAAAAAAAAAAAAAAACTCTCGGTCTCCCTTTCTCTTTGTTGGTTTGAGCAAAAAAAAAAAAAAAAAAAAAAAAAAAAAAACTCTCGGTCTCCCTTTCTCTTTGTTGGTTTGAGTAAAAAAAAAAAAAAAAAAATCCCTGTTTGGCCTCCTTACCCACGGTCATTGCAAAATTGAATTGGTGGAGCCCATTGCTGAATCCCCTCGAGCTCAAGTCCTTCCCACAAATACAATTTGGTTATGATTAAAATCAGTGGAGTCTAAAACCTTGATCAAGTCTCGATGGATTCGTCCTTCTTCATCTACGGTCTCTTAATTTTAAGCAATGGAATCCATAATATGATCATCTTTTGTTTGAAATTCTCATGAGGGGTCCACTTGGAGTAATTTACCAAAGAAATAATCCTATTTTTAGGGTATTTCGAGGGAAATTATACAAAAAAAAAAAGAGAGGCGGAGTTTCTTTCCAAATCAACTTTGGGTCAAAATTTGATTTCAAACCAATGTCTCAAATTGTTTTTCATCAAAACCCATAAAAGCCAATCTCTTTCAAAATTACATCTCATTTTGTCAAAATTGCATCTCACTTTAAATCGTGTCAAGCAAAGTCAAAACCCAAACTTTGACCTTTGAAAATGAGCCAAAAATCCATGAAGATCCAAACCCAAATCCATTTTCTCTAAAACTTTTGAATTTCTTAAAACCTCAGGGATCCTTTTTGTGGGTGTTCCCCACATCCCCACAGAGACGCCACTCTGGATATCTGTGAAAAATAGGTCAAAAGAAAATCAAATTCATTTCCAAAATCCAAACAAAATTCATAAACATCTAAATTTTCTAAATACCTAAGGGATTCCTTTGTGGGTGTTCCCCACAGTCCCCACGGGGATGCTACTTTTGATATCCGTGAAAATAGGGCAAAGAAATTCAGATTTCTTATGTCTTTTCAAAATTCCGTCATCAAACCCTTCATGGTTTTTACCAAAATTTTCAAATCTCAAAGTTTAGGCCTACAACCTACCTTGACAAACTGTCTTTTCATCAAGCCATCCATCATTCCCACAAATTGGCTATTTCGAGGCACAACGATTATTATACTATAATCATTGCACCTCGAGGGGGCACTTGTTGACCTATAAAAATTGCAAATACTGCAGCGAAGACACCTCATCTCAGCTTAAATTAGGCTACAGAGGTTATTTGCAGATCTTGGGGAATCACTGTGAGAACCGGCATTCCATGAAGATCAAGATAGCTGGAACTCTCAGAGGAAGTTCAAATTTCGGGTTGAACAGACATCATCGAACTCAAAAGCCACAAGCATGTTAGCCCGAGGTCAGTTCCCCCCAAGCCAGGGGGTCACTGACCAAAGTCCTGCTTCCCGATGTCCAAAAATAACGAAAATTTAGACGCGAAGCTTCAGTCATGCTCAGAAGATACTTTACAAATTTTCAAGATGAAAAGACTCTGTTTGGCCTAAATTTCATTACATGTCAGCTTAGAGGACAGTAATCCTGAATTTGGCGGTCATTGGCTAAGATCTTACTTCCAGAAGGCCAAAGCAAATAAAATTTGGAACAAATGCTCAAAGAATGCCCCAAGTTATTCTCCCAAAGTTTCAAGTCAAGGGGAGGCTGTTCGGATAGAAAACAGGCTAACTATCTCAACGTGGAGTGAATAGTGACCTAACGCATGCAATGAATAGGTTACTGTTCGAAATCCTACTTCCTCAAATCTAAACTGCATGAAATTTGGATGAATACTCTATGATGTTCTTGACGTCAGTCCCTCCAAGTTTTGTGGCGATTGGACACCGTTTGGGCCCCGAATAGGCGGAAACAAGCCACATATGCAAAATTCCAAGAATGGGCCTTAGGAGTGACCGGGGGCCCACAAACAAAAAGAGTTGACCATGTTCAGGTGGTCAAACAGAGCTAAAACTTCTGTGACACACTCAAAATAGTGTCAAGAAGTATCCCTCTAAGTTTCGTAGCGATTGGACACCGTTTGGGCCCCGAACAGGCGGAAACAAGCCACACATGCAAAATTCCAAGAATGGGCCTTGAGAGTGACCGTGGCCCACAAACAAAAGGAGTTGACCATGTTCAAGCGGTCAAACAAAGCTGAAACTTCTGTGACACACTCAAAATAGTGTCAAGAAGCATCCTCCAAGTTTCGTGGCGATTGGACACCGTTTAGGCCCCGAATAGGCGGAAACAAGCCACATATGCAAAATTCCAAGAATGGGCCTTGGGAGTGACCGGGGCCCACAAACAAAAGGAGTTGACCATGTTCAGGCGGTCAAACAGAGCTAAAACTTCTATAACACACTCAAAATAGTGTCAAGAAGCATCCCTCCAAGTTTCGTGGCGATTGGACACCGTTTGGGCCCCGAACAGGCGGAAACAAGCCACATATGCAAAATTCCAAGAATGGGCCTTGGGAGTGACCGGGGCCCACAAACAAAAGGAGTTGACCAAGTTCAGGTGGTCAAACAGAGCTGAAATTTCTGTGACACACTCAAAATAGTGTCAAGAAGCATCCCTCCAAGTTTCGTGGCGATTGGACACCGTTTAGGCCCCGAACAGGCGGAAACAAGCCACATATGCAAAATTCCAAGAATGGGCCTTGGGAGTGACCAGGGCCCACAAACAAAAGGAGTTGACCATGTTCAGGTGGTCAAACAGAGCTGAGACTTCTGTGACACACTCAGAATAGTGTCAAGAAGTGTTCCTCCAAGTTTCGTGGCGATTGGACACCGTTTAGGCCCCGAACAGGCGGAAACAAGCCACATATGCAAAATTCCAAGAATGGGCCTTGGGAGTGACCAGGGCCCACAAACAAAAGGAGTTGACCATGTTCAGGTGGTCAAACAGAGCTAAAACCTCTGTAACACACTCAAAATAGTGTCAGGAAGCATCCCTCCAAGTTTCGTGGCGATTGGACACCGTTTGGGCCCCGAACAAGCTGAAACAAGCCACATATGCAAAATTCCAAGAATGGGCCTTGGGAGTAACTGGGGCCCACAAACAAAAGGAGTTGACCATGCTCAGGCTGTCAAACAGAACTAAAACTTCTGTGACACATTCAGAATAGTGTCAAGAAGCATCCCTCCAAGTTTCGTGACGATTGGACACCGTTTGGGCCCCGAACAGGCGGAAACAAGCCACATATGCAAAATTCCAAGAATGGGCCTTGGGAGTGACCGGGGCCCACAAACAGAAGGAGTTGACCAAGTTCAGGTGGTCAAACAGAGCTGAAATTTCTGTGACACACTCAAAATAGTGTCAAGAAGCATCCCTCCAAGTTTCGTGGCGATTGGACACCGTTTAGGCCCCGAACAGGCGGAAACAAGCCACATATGCAAAATTCCAAGAATGGGCCTTGGGAGTGACTAGGGCCCACAAACAAAAGGAGTTGACCATGTTCAGGTGGTCAAACAGAGCTAAAACCTCTGTAACACACTCAAAATAGTGTCAAGAAGCATCCCTCCAAGTTTCGTGGCGATTGGACACCGTTTGGGCCCCGAACAAGCTGAAACAAGCCACATATGCAAAATTCCAAGAATGGGCCTTGGGAGTAACTGGGGCCCACAAACAAAAGGAGTTGACCATGCTCAGGCTGTCAAACAGAGCTAAAACTTCTGTGACACATTCAAAATAGTGTCAAGAAGCATCCCTCCAAGTTTCGTGGCGATTGGACACCGTTTGGGCCCCGAACAGGCGGAAACAAGCCACATATGCAAAATTCCAAGAATGGGCCTTGGGAGTGACCGGGGCCCACAAACAGAAGGAGTTGACCAAGTTCAGGTGGTCAAACAGAGCTGAAACTTCTGTGACATACTTAAAATAGTGTCAAGAAGCATCCCTCCACGTTTCGTGGCGATTGGACACCGTCTGGGCCCCGAACAGGTGGAAACAAGCCACATATGCAAAATTCCAAGAATGGGCCTTGGGAGTGACCGGGGCCCACAAACAAAAGGAGTTGACCATGTTCAGGTAGTCAAACAGAGTTGAAGCTTCTGTGACACACTCAAAAAAGTGTCAAGAAGTGTTCCTCCAAGTTTCGTGGCGATTGGACACCGTTTGGGCCCCGAACAGACGGAAACAAGCCACGTATGCAAAATTCCAAGAATGGGCCTTGGGAGTGACCAGGGCCCACAAACAAAAGGAGTTGACCATGTTCAGGTGGTCAAACAGAGCTGAGACTTCTGTGACACACTCAGAATAGTGTCAAGAAGTGTTCCTCCAAGTTTCGTGGCGATTGGGCACAGTTTGGGCCCCGAACAGGCGGAAACAAGCCACATATGCAAAATTCCAAGAATGGGCCTTGGGAGTGACCGGGGCCCACAAACAAAAGGAGTTGACCAAGTTCAGGTGGTCAAACAGAGCTGAAATTTCTGTGACACACTCAAAATAGTGTCAAGAAGCATCCCTCCAAGTTTCGTGGCGATTGGACACCGTTTAGGCCCCGAACAGGCGGAAACAAGCCACATATGCAAAATTCCAAGAATGGGCCTTGGGAGTGACCAGGGCCCACAAAAAAAAGGAGTTGACCATGTTCAGGTGGTCAAACAGAGCTAAAACCTCTGTAACACACTCAAAATAGTGTCAAGAAGCATCCCTCTAAGTTTCGTGGCGATTGGACACCGTTTGGGCCCCGAACAAGCTGAAACAAGCCACATATGCAAAATTCCAAGAATGGG
This sequence comes from Sextonia rubra, assembly GCA_037013555.1. Lineage (NCBI taxonomy): Eukaryota > Viridiplantae > Streptophyta > Magnoliopsida > Laurales > Lauraceae > Sextonia > Sextonia rubra. The sequence continues at coordinate 4,472,653 of JASUAD010000007.1, forward strand.
CCTTGGGAGTAACCGGGGCCCACAAACAAAAGGAGTTGACCATGCTCGGGCTGTCAAACAGAGCTGAAACTTCTGTGACACATTCAAAATAGTGTCAAGAAGCATCCCTCCAAGTTTCGTGGCGATTGGACACCGTTTGGGCCCCGAACAGGCGGAAACAAGCCACATATGCAAAATTCCAAGAATGGGCCTTGGGAGTGACCGGGGCCCACAAACAGAAGGAGTTGACCAAGTTCAGGTGGTCAAACAGAGCTAAAACTTCTGTAACATACTCAAAATAGTGTCAAGAAGCATCCCTCCACGTTTCGTGGCGATTGGACACCGTTTGGGCCCCGAACAGGTGGAAACAAGCCACATATGCAAAATTCCAAGAATGGGCCTTGGGAGTGACCGGGGCCCACAAACAAAAGTAGTTGACCATGTTCAGGTAGTCAAACAGAGTTGAAGCTTCTGTGACACACTCAAAATAGTGTCAAGAAGTGTTCCTCCAAGTTTCGTGGCGATTGGACACCGTTTGGGCCCCGAACAGACGGAAACAAGCCACGTATGCAAAATTCCAAGAATGGGCCTTGGGAGTGACCAGGGCCCACAAACAAAAGGAGTTGACCATGTTCAGGTGGTCAAACAGAGCTGAAACTTCTGTGACACACTCAGAATAGTGTCAAGAAGTGTTCCTCCAAGTTTCGTGGCGATTGGGCACAGTTTGGGCCCCGAACAGGTGGAAACAAGCCACATATGCAAAATTCCAAGAATGGGCCTTGGGAGTGACCGGGGCCCACAAACAAAAGGAGTTGACCATGCTCAGGCTGTCAAACAGAGCTGAAACTTCTGTGACACACTCAAAATAGTGTCAGGAAGCATCCCTCCAAGTTTCGTGGCGATTGGACACCGTTTGGGCCCCGAACAGGCGGAAACAAGTCACATATGCAAAATTCCAAGAATGGGCCTTGGGAGTGACCGGGGCCCACAAACAAAAGGAGTTGACCAAGTTCAGGTGGTCAAACAGAGCTGAAATTTCTATGAAACACTTAAGATGGTGTCAAGCAACATCTCTCCAAGTTTCGTTATGATTGGACATCATTCGGGCCTCAAACAATGGAAAATAGACCGCATATGCAATGTTCCAAAAGTGGGCCTTGTCCGTGACCGGGGCCCAATTAATGAAAAAGTTGACCAACTTCCTGAAGTCAAAATGGGCTGAAATTTTTATGACATGTAGAAAATAGTGTTAGGAAGCACCCTCCAAGTTTGGTGACAATCGGACTTCGTTTGAGCCCAAAACAGATGAAAATGGGCCACATACGCGAAAAACCTGAAATTGGGCCTCGTCCGTGGCCCAGTCTGCGGTCACGGACCTTCAAAGGATGTTTCCCACGATTTTGGGTGGTTTCCCTCCACTCCTCTTCAAAATCCAACTCCCCACAACTGCTATTAACTCCCCAAAACTGCACAAAACTGATTAGGAGTCTATAAAAAGGGAAATTTTGGAAGAAACAAAAACACACACACACATAAGGAAGAAAAGTGAAGAAATTGAAGAAAGTCACCACCTAAGGCAACAAGAAGCAAGCTCCAGCAGCACTTCCACGACCATTCCCACCTTCTTTTCTTAGTTTTAAAGGTGAGCAAGAAAATTCAGAAGGAGAGAAGGAAGGGAAATGGCCAAAGTCCATACCATGTTCGTACGATGCCAATTTTTGAGAGGATGACATTGTCACCTCTGTTTTTCTCATTCGTAGGGCTTCTTAGCCATCACAAGAGTTGTGAAAGAAGCCTCTCTAGGCCTCATTTTGTTCCTTGAAAATGATAGGTTCAAATGACACAACTCCGGCTTCAAATTTGCCCATTTCGGACTTGAAACAAAAATGCAGTCCGTAAGCACGAATGATGAGTTACAGCGGTTTCAATTGATTCCATGATAAAATGTGATCTTCTTGATGGTTGTCCACCGCTCCAAAGTCATGAGAATGGAGTTCCAACACTTGAAAGAAGTTTTAAGAAAGAACCAGCGCGAACAGCACAAAAAACGGAGGCACAGGGCCATTGTCTGTCAGTGACCGTGACCCCCGGTCACTGACAGGTTCCAGTGACCGCGGGTGAGTCACGGTCACTGGAACGGGGCAGTGACCGCGGGTCACAGTCACCCCCCATTTTTTCCCCTTTTTCCACATTTTCTTCCACCTTATGTACATTTTCTTGTATTTTCCAAATTGAGATCACATCTGAGACTTGAGGGAGGGGTTGTAAACTTTCAAAATGTATGTAAACAACCTGCATCCCCGCGGTCGGGGCACTTGAACCCATGTAAACAAAAGGGAAATTAATGATGAATTGTAATTATTTCTCATTCTTCTTAACGCTTAAAGTGCGTGAATGTCGGACCTTGATTCCGTAATTCATTTCCACGCCTACATTTTTAAGCGCGATCACTGGGGCCTAGACTGCATCACCAGCCTAACCTGCAGCTATCACCTTGTCTATTAGAGATTTGATTTGAACTATGAGCAGGTCAATTTTTGTAGCATTCCTCTTGATCATTGCCTGCTCCCTCCTATTAGATTGCCTGCTCCCTCCTATTAGCAAACAAGGGATTGACTAGATCTTCAGTTGGACCGCCTAATTTTTCTGCCAAGATTTTCAACTGGGCAGTCAGGTGATCAATTTTAGCTCCTTGCTACTTAACAACATCACTGACGTTGTCCTCTTAATTTTCACCAGCATCTTCTTCTCCAGCATCTTTACTTCCATTGGCATCCTCATTTCCATCCTTACTAGTTCCATTCCTTCAGCCATAAATACAGTAAACTGATGGGGGTAGGAAGATGTAGGAAGAGTGGACTGACTATCTTCTGTGTCCAAGATAGTGATTGGATCCTCATCGGATTCTATTTCAACATGCCCTTCAGAAGTCCTTCTTGAAGGGGAGTTGGAGTCTGACTCTTGTGATTGGGTTCGAACCAAACTCCGAGTGACCCTTCGGGTTGAGCTTGGTCCAACCATACATGATGAGGTCAAGTCCGGCTCATCTTCTTTAATTACCCATTTTTCAGTGATTGTGCGCCGTGACTGCTTTCGGGTTTGATCCCGATAGCGAGCCAAAGTCTTTTTCTTTTTTTAACTAGCCAATCTGGCTACCAAGGTTTGATATTTGAACTTGGCAATCAGTGGCCTAGAAGTATTAGCAACTCGCTCCCAATCCATAGGGTCGGAAGTGGGAAATGAGAGAATAACAATAGTACTTCTTTTATTATTCTTCTTTTTCCCTTCTTTTGTTGGAGCAAATCTTTGAAATGACCAATCGTTCAGGTTGTTTTTTGCTTTTAGCGTTGTATGATGAGTGCTGAGGTGAAGATGGCATGGATGGTGCCACAATGACAGAAGGTAGACACCTTCTACCAAACCTCCGTCCCTTTTTCTGAGTCAGAGGGTAAAAGGTGTTCTCTTCAAGTGAAGCCAAGGGTTTGCCCTCAGCCTTTTTGGATTTTAGAGTACATAGTTGTGGTGACCACGTGCTGCAGCCTGGGATGGAGGCATGTTTTTGGGCCTTCCTGTGGGTTATGAACTGCTGAAGGTCCCTTGTTGCTTGCTTGTTAATAGCCCAGTGTTTAGGTCGAGTAGATGATGGTTTTGAATCTCGAGTAGCCACTTGATGCAACTTACCAAGTGCCATTGATTTGTGATTTGTGAACCAGATCTGCCTTGCCCCCACTTGGGGCTTGATGATACGAAGGCTGTTGTCTCCTGACTTTGGTTTGTATTCTGGTTCCTACTAACCCTTGTCGAAGATGCAAAATGGGTTTTGAGTATATTTGGAGACCCAGGGTTTAGAAGTCTCAGTTTTCCTAATGAGTTTTGGGGTCATTAATAATCCATTATCAACCAAAGTCATGGAGCCTGTTGGTGTAGAGAGCCTTTAGAAGACTAAGATTCTCAACATAGGGCCAATAATGTTCGTTCGGGCCTTTTTTGTACCCTTGCAAATGATTTGTTTTGGGTCATGGAGATCTTGAAGAGCCTATCCTTGGCCTCATCAAAGGTAATGATTAGGGAACCCATGATATCTGTAAAAAGCAAGCCCACAAGACTATATTAGTGTTACAACCAACATGGCTGCTTCTTGGGCTAGCCAGAATGGTTTATAGATACCATCTAAACCAACATGTTTTGAACCAGAATGGTTATACATAGGCATAAACCCCATCTCATGTGCTATGCTGACTGTCCTAGCTGTTAGAATTTCTATAGCATTCCAGAACCATATAGTCAAGCTTAAAAGCATGCCAAGTTGATTAGACTTGGCTACCAAAATTTCAGTAGCATTTTAGGGTTGTCTGTGTCAGACTTATAAGCAAAAGAGGGTTGGATCTAATCAAAGGGATAGGGCTCATAGGATCAAGCCTGCACCACTACCACAATGATCATATGAGATACTTTAGTACATGACGCCAAACAATGCATGACTGTAATATTGTTAGTCTTATCACTGATTTGAGATGAACAGTTATTTTTGGATTGATTAGATTGAATCACTACCCTTCTATTGCATAAAAGGGTGTTGATCGAGATGCAAAGTCCCTTCAATTAAATGGCAAAAGTATGCACTTTAAAGTGATTAATGTCTTCATTTGAATGATTGTAGAATGCACTTCAAGGTGCAAAATTCCTTCATTAATGTTTCCAAACCCTTCATAGACATCAAAGTCTTGCATGGGTGTCTTCAAAAGTCAAACAAGCCATTTTTAGCAGCAAAACAGGTTAGTGACCGTGACCCACGGTCACTGCCCATTTTCCATCAATTCTCGTGGTCACAACACTTTTTGTATAGTATCTCACAATCACTAGGCAACAACAGCACTTTCCAGCTTAATAAAAGCACTTTTCAGCTTAACAGTAGCACTTTCCATATATTTTTAGCAAATTTTTATGTCGTTTAGCCAAATTTGATCACAAATTAGGGCAACTATATTTCCCATAGATGACGCCAATCTTCTGATCGTGCTAAAAAAATGCGAATGTGTATCGAATTCAAGTCCAACATTCACACACTTTAAGCATTTAAGAAAAATGAGAATTAACTATAGTTCATCCCTAATTTCCCTTTTGTTTTACATGGGTTCAAATGCTCTAACTGCAAGGATGCAAGTTATTTACATGTCTTTGAAAAGTTTACAACCCCTCTCTCTAGTTACAGATGTGATCAAAATTCAAAAAATACAAGAAGATATATGAAAATTGTAAAAAAATACAAAAAAGAAGAAAGCAGGGGGAGTGACCGTGGGTCATGGTCACTAGCCCCTTGCCAGTGACCATGACTTATGGTCATTGACATTCTGCCAGTGACCGTAATCGGCGGTCATTGGCAGACAGTGGCCGAAAAGCCATTGTTTACACTCTGTCTCTTTCTGTTTCACCTATGTGAGTCTTCCAAGGTGTTGAAACTCGTTTATTTATTTATTATTATTTTTTTGGAGTGTTGAGTGACCATCAAGAGGGTCAAATTTGGCTGTGGAATCGATCAAAACCTTTGGTGATCATCACTTTTGGTTACGGACTATTTTTGTATAAGTTCGAAAAGGGTGCCGTATACTAGCAAAATGAAGCTGAAGTTGTGTCATTCTAAAATCATGATTTTAAAGGAATAGAATGAAGCCTAAAGAGGCTTATTCATAACTTCCATGATAACTAGAAAATCCCCACAAAGTGAGAAAAGCAAAGGAATCAATGTCATTCTTCGAAGGCTCGCCAGTGCTTAAACATCGTATTATTCTAAATGATACCCATACTTTCCTTCCTTCTCTGAACCAACTCTCACCTTAAGTAGGCTAGAGTACTAGAGAATGCTGCTTGAAGTTTTTAGTAGGAATTGTCTACCTTTTCTCTCTATCCCCTTTCTTTTCAGATGTTACTCCCTTTTATAAACTACCCAAGTGGTTTTAGGGACTTTCAGGAAGTTAAAAAGAGGTTATGCGAGGTTAAACTTCAAAAAGAAGTGGGGGAAACTGCCCAAAACCACAAGAACTGCTCCATAGAAGTTAGTGACCACAGCCGTGGTCACTCCCAGGGCCTGTTTTATGGACTTTTGTGTATGCAACCCGTTTTCTCTTATTTGGGGTCTAAATGATGTCTGATCTTTACGAAACTTTGCGGAATGCTTTTTCACACTATTTTTAGTGTTTCATAAAAATTTCAACCCGTTTTGACCTTCTGAAGTTGGTTAACTCCTCATTGACTTTTTCATGAAAATGGGCATTTGTTTCAGCTATTTGAAGCCAAAATGACCTCAATTTGATTTGAAACTTAGAGGGACTGACATTGAGAGTATCTTGGATGTCCATCCAAATTTCATGCAGTTTGGATTTGTGGAAGTAGGATTTTTAAGTCACTATTCACCCCACACTGTAGGTAGTTAGCTTGTTTTATACCCAAATGACATTCAATTGCCTTGAAACTTTGGAAAATTGATTGTGAACACATTTTGAATCTCAATTTCTATTTTCATAAGCTCTGGCTTTCTAGAAGTATGATTTTGGCTAGTGACCTCTATGGCTTGGGGGTCAGTAGTTTCTAATTGACATGGAGTTAAAGTAAGACCAAATGAAATCCTTTTGACTTGAAAATTTGTAGAATCTCTTTTGAACATGACTGAAGCTTTGTACCCAAATTTCATCAATTTTAAATGTTAGGAAGCAAGACTTTGGTTAGTGACTCCCCTGACTTAGGAGTCACTAACCCAAAGTTGATATATTTGTGAACTTTGGGTCAAACGATGTCTGTTTGACCTAAAATTTTGCAGAGCTTTCCTAGAGCATAATTTGAGCTCCCTCTAAGAGTTTCAGCTGATTTTGATCTTCATGAGGTATCACTTTGTGTAATGACCCCACAGAGCTTAGCAGATTTCCATCTGAACTGAGTTTTGGTCCAAACGATATCCAAATGCTTTGTTATTTTGAAGGATAGTCTTTGAATGCATTTGAAGACATTCCCCTGAGTTTGAATTTGCTTTGGCATGTAGAAGTGTTAATTTTCACAGTGACCTCCAAAGAGTTGGCAAATAATCATTGAAGCTTGATTTTGAGCTGAGATGAAGTTCAAATGTTTTAAAACTTTTAAAACATTATTCTCAAGCCTACTTTGGAGTTCCCAGAGGCTTGAATTTGTTTAGTGCTTGTTGGATTTGAGGCATTGAACCTCAAACTTGATGTTTTGGTGAGTTGAGTTACCAGATAAAGTCTACTAACTTTGAAACTTGAATTGCCGCATTCCAAGCTTAGCTGAAGTCTTTTAAGTTAATTGTAGCAACTGTGATTTTTTTTTATATGGGTCAACATGTTGTAGAGCAATTACCTCAGGATTAGGTTCCTGAGACTTTGTGGAAGATGAAGCAATGTTGCGGATCCCAAATCCCCTTGAGAAACCTGATCTTTTCCCAAGCACATCGATGGAAACTTGTACCTCGGTTTACAGATTTTCAACACCCAGCTGCGACTATGCGAGAGTCTTCTCCTTTAGCATAGCCTATCATTTTCCATTATATAAACTCATAGCATATGTAAAAAAAAGCACATTTGATAATTTAAACAAATGAATTAGCTAATACTTACATGATGTTGTTTAGCACGGTCATTTATCCACATCCTACCATGTCGACCATGTCTATGAGTTTGCTCAAAAATATCTAGGATAGATGGTTGAACACCACCATTCTTTGTTGCCTATTGTTTATTAGATATTCCGGTCAGATTAACTAAATATTGAAATTTTATTAAGAATGTAAAAATTTACAATCCCAGACTTACATCGATTGATGCTCATGTGCATACGATCTTGGGTGGCTCGTGCCTTTTTCCCATTTTTGAACTTTTTCTATGAGGACAAAATTACAAAAGAAAGCAGCAAAATAAGCATAATTGTCCCACATTCGGTTAGTCTATTTCAATCTAGTAGAAGCCCAAACACCATATACATATGTAAATAACACCAATAAGGAATACCTTAAAAGGGTTGCTCCCCCACACATGCTCGATCATAAACTTCTAATCATCCATTTTACATGGATATAATGGATGGCTTTTGATGTCTGGCACCCCATCCTTTTTGAGTTTAAGATAGTGCTTGTACAATGTACTCTTCCAATCTTTGTATAAATCCTGGCACTTATGGTCAATGATAGACTTCAATACCAAATCTCTTTCATAGTGCCTGCCAAGGTCAAAGGTTAATTGCAATTGGTAATAATAAAATGCAACATGAATTAAATTCTCAGTTTAAGAAATCAATTGAATAATGTGTTAAATAAGTTCTTTTTTATAAATCAATTGATATTACCTCAACTCTCATAGCAATGGCTAACTTGATTTCAAAATCAATATCTACCTAATGAATGTCTCGGATTGGTGCATGATTTCAAATATGTTCCCCAAGAGCAAATGCTACAGAAGAGGCCCACGTCCCCTCTATTGCCCCTTCCTCACGATTGATATCAACAGGAATGGGATGACCAAGCAATTTCCTAAATTTGTCCGTGTTCTTCCCCCTGGTCAGGCCCCATTTACTAGTTTCGCTAGAGACTGAAGCCGATGCTATTAAGAACACAATTTTATTTATGTTAGTAGACATAAATCATTAAAGGAAGGTCAATTTTATTTATATGTAAATGGTGTATATTTCTTACTCACACTACCAGCAGCACTACATAGACTGGTAAACTGGTCAGGCCGTATAAATGATGAGGAGTGACTTAGGTAGGCTGTGGTTGTGGATGTGATTGTGGATCATGCTGTGGCAATAGATCATGTGTAGGCTGTGGAGATGGCGTCGGTGTTGCTCACTTGAGGGTCTGTGTAACTCCTAAAAGGTTCTATCGTTTAATGTTATGCATAATAGTGAGTTCTATCATTTTGAACTCTAAAAGGTTTTAAAAAATGTGCAAAGGTATAATCATGCATTTTATTGTTTCGCATGTTTTACTTTTTTTTATTTTTAAATATTTTTTACAATTTTTTGTACAGGCACAATTGTACCCGTTCGGAATTGATGGTACAGACTAAGCTGATGGTTAGGTAGATATTTTTCATCTCCTTCCTAGATTTTTTATCATTTATAAATCTTCACTCTTTTCTATTTCTTTTTTTTTTTTAGTTAGAAACTTATGAATATTTACTTCTATTTCTTTAATTTTAGTCATTCTCAAAAATACATTTTATGTGTTCAAGGGAATTCAAGTCATTCAATTCCATGCAAACAAATGAGTGTAATTATAGATCTTTACTTTAAATGGGATTTATTTCCAAACTCTATAAACTTATGGGCTCCATAGTGGACCTTTCCAATTATAAATAAAAAAGACAACCGATCACGTTTTGTATAAGTCTTAAATTAAATTTATTCTAATTAAAAATTTCTCATTATCATGTTGATCATATTTTAATCTCTACCAATCTTGATCATTGTTTAAGTCTTTTGGAATTCTCAAATTGAAGTGCTGATGTTGCAATGTCTTCTCCTTTTTTTTCTCTCTTTTTTTTTTTTTTTTCTTTTGCCTAGAGAACGAAGCTCTCCTTTGTAAGCCCTTGAGGCAGTTATGACCCTTTTGGAGATTGGATTGCAAGTTTTAAAAATAAGAAACCATACTTAATGGGGGGCATTGAAAACATAGTAGATCATGCCCACCCATCCCTTAACGTAAGGTGTGTTGTAGGATTCAAATAATGGTTGGTTGCAACTAGCATTATCACACATGGCCAATCATGAAGTGGAAACTGCCAAGATTTTTATCTCTTGTGGGGATAGTTACCAGTAGTTATTTTTAAATTAATAACTGCTTGGAGCTGCTTAAAACTGTATCCACACAATTGAGACAAGCTTGGGTCGGATTAGGCCTAGGTTGTGGCTAAGCCGCTTAACCCATTTAAATATAATTGATCCGAGGAATATGGTTTTGGCCTAAATGATGTCCAAACCTCATGAAATTTGGAGGGATGAATTATGACATCATTTTAGGCATTCCATAAAACTTTGATTAGGTTTTGACTTCAAAAAGTGGGTCACACCATCTGTTGACTTTTGGTCAAAGTGGGCCCATGCTTCAATTGTTTTGGGCCCAAATGATCTCAGATGGCCATGAAATTTTGAGGGTTTGATGAGAAACCTATTTTGAGGTTTCTATCCAATTTCCAATTGATTTGGCCTTAGGAAAGTCAAGCTTGTATTCAGTGCCCCCATGACCCAGTGGGTATAGGTCAACAATGTCCAACTGACCCAAAATTTTGTAGAACTACTCGAGAACATTGCTTAGCCCTTCCATAGAGATTTCGACCAATTTTATCTTCAAGAGGTAGAGTTTCACACAGTGTCCCCGAAACTTTAGAATGGAGTTCCTTGAATTTAAACTTGCATCCAATATTGGTCTTTGAAAATTCAGAAACTTTGAAGGAATAACCCAAAATATATTTTAAGCCTTCCCTGTGAATTTCAGCTAATTTTATCACCAGGAAGTATGAGTTGCTCTAGCCTGGCATGCCCCCCAGGAACACTGAAAAGAGCCATTTAAGCTTGATTTTGGTTGAGATGAAGTCTATTTATTTTGAAACTTGGATCCATGTTTTCTACATATATTTGGAGTCTCTTGAATGAATCTAAGCAGCTTTGGATGTCCGAATGATGAATTTAACTTAATGTTCTATAACTCTAAGGTTTATGTGCCCTTCGAGTTTAGAAGAGCTTGTATATCTTCACTGCAATACTTGTGACATTTGTTTGATTTTTGTTTTTTTTTTTTTTTTGTTTTGTTTTTGTTTTTTTTTTGGTCAGCACAAATTCTACTCACTTACTTGCAATAATGTAAGTTCGGTTGCCTATAATTAATTTTGATTATTGCAACTTTGCTATCCTACACCATATCAATGTATTAAATTTTAGTGCATAATTTCTCTGATATCAATTATATTTTTTTTATCTTATCATCTTTCAATTATACATATTGCTTTCAAGTAACTAAAATATACACATTGACGTGATTCCAACTCAGAAAAAGAAGAAGATAACCATAGTCCCTATCAATCCAGCAATTATAATTTGTGTGTTGGTTGGTTGGCTTATTTGTGTCAAAAAAAAAAAAAAAAAAGAAAGAAAATGTGAAAAATTGAAAGATGTGTGAGTCAACTACAGTCGGCCAATTTTTAAAACCATGGTCCATCTCATGTTATCAAAAGTAAAATCCAAATTATTTTAGGTCATAGTGTATTCATTGTAGAGCCCATAATATCAACAAGATAAAATATGGATTGACTACAAAGGAATTTTACCTTCATAAAGTTACAAACCCCAAGAGGAAATTGTGTTCTTCATATATTCAGGTTTGGATGATACATGATTGTTTAAGAAACCAACATAAAGAAAGAAAATTGACCTTATTATTAAACCAATTGAATCATTCTGAATAGCCAGATGTACAATGCCCACTTGGGGCAAATTCTATAATTTTTCATACAATGACCAAACTGGGATGTTCACTAACAGAAATACACCAAACATTGAAACAAAAAAAAATGTTAAACATAGGAACAACATTACCTGGAGGCTACAACAGGGTAGGGGATGCAACAATAGGTGGCTACAGCAGGGCAAACGATCAGCAACAACAGGCAATCAGCAACAGCAACAGCAACATCAGGCGATCAGCAACAACAATAGCAGGCGATTAGCAACATCAACCAGGCGATCAACAACAGCAATAGCAGGAGATCAGCAACAGTGTGCAACAGCGGGTGGATGGGATATAAGTACCTTCTTCTTCTTCTTCTTCTTCTTTCTTCTTTCATCTTCTTTCTTTTCAATTCATTTTTTTTCTTTTTCAAACGTAGGTTTTGGTGGAGAAGTTGCAGTAGAGCACTTTTTTATTCTTCTTCTTCTTCTTTCTTTTCTTTGTTTTTGGTGGCTGGAGACACTACAGCATGCAGTTTCTTCTTCTTCTTCTTCTTCTTTTAGTGTTTTTTTTCAAACGCGGGTTCTGATGGCTGGAGATGCAACAGAAGTGCAGTTTCTTCTTCTCCTTTCTTTTTGTTTTGTTTTTTTTTTTTTCAGACGCAGATCTAGTGGCTGGAGACGCAACAAAGTAGTGCATTTTCTTCTTCTTTTTCTTCTCCTTGCTTTTTTTTTTTCAAATGCAGATGTGGTGGCTGGAGACGCAAGCAGTTCTTATTCTTCTTCTTCTTCTTTTCCTTTTATTTTTTTATTTCAATCACACATCTGGTGGCTGGAGACAAAAGTGCAATTTCTTCTTCTTCTTCTTCTTCGTCGTCGTCGAAACAGGAAAGCAATCTTTTATTAGCAGCAACTCTTTCATCGATTGAAAGGTTTTGAATGAAATCAACTTAGGTTTTTATCTGTACCTAAGTCACAAAATTTATATTTAGGCCCTCCAATTTTCTTTTTTTTTTTAATCTTAAGACAAGCACCCTTTGAAAGGGAAAAATAAATTATAAATCATGCATTTTTCTAACCACAAAAAAAAAATCTAAACACAATTCTTTCAATGATAAAATTCAAAAATAATTTTTACTATTTTATTTTCTATTTTATGAAAGCATTTTCTTAATTTTTAAACTCAATTAGTGGAAACCATCTTTTACAATCTTACCCAACACACAAAAGCCAAAAAAAAAAAAAAAAGATGATAATACTGCAGAATTTCATCATAACATTGCAATTGCATGCCACATAGTACTGCAAAATTGTTTTTCACATAATACTACCTAAGTTGCCCAACAAGATAGGAGCCTTCTCTAGTTCTCAAGTTCACACCATCCAAATATAGGGAACCAAAATATCCTCACACTCAAGTCCTTTCTCCCATATAAATGACCTTTAAATAAAACAATACAACACCAAAATAAAACAAGGGCTTTGATTTTTTGAAGCACGATTCTAGCAAAAGCATCTGCGTAACCCAATAGTGTTTAGAAAAAAAAAAACAAGAACAAGTGCCGGGCATGGGAGAATTCCATTAAAAAAAATTTAAAAGAATGGAAATGAAAATATTTGGATTTGCCCACGGAAAACAATGCATGGTCGAAAGTATTGGCCTTTTCCTACACAAAAACATGCGTGGTGAAAAGTTCTTCACTATACCTATAAAATACTGTGTCGCCAAAAGATATTGCCCATGGAAAACCATGCATGGCCGAAAGTCTTGGCCTTTCCCTATGAAAATATATATGTGGCTAAAGATTTTTTACTTTGCCTATAAAGTACTACATTGCTAAAGGATATTGCACACGAAAACCATGTGTGGCAGAAAGTCTTGGCCTTTCCTTATGAAAATACATGCATAGCCAAAGATTTTTTACTTTGCCTACAAAATACCGAGTTACCAAAGGATATTGCCCACGGAAAACCATATGTAGCCCAAAGTCTTAGCCTTTCCCTACGCAAATATATTTATGGCAAAGGTTTTTCACTTTGCCTACAAAATACTGTATTGCCAAAGGATATTGCACACAGAAAACCATACGTGGCCAAAAGTCTTGGCCTTTTCCTATGCAAATATATGCGTGGCCAAAAGTTTTTCACTTTGCCTACAAAATACTGTGTCGCCAAATGATATTTGTTCATGGGTAAAACTATACCTCTTAGTTTAGAGGGAATCTCGACCACTTTTGCCCATGCAAATATCTTGCGTCACCAAAAATAGGAGATAATTATGGCTTTTGCTTGCATAGATTCATTTTCATGGACAAAAGATAACTTTTAGCCATGTAAAATGGGCTTGCGTGGGCAAAGCCATAACCAATAATGCATTTTGTTGTGGTGGGTCTTAGTATGGCCATTTAAAATTTGAGTAGTGGTCTATTGGAATTAAACAATACTCTGAGACATGAGTTTCATGGCCTCTTCGAAGGAATCTATCATTTGAGTCAATGGTCTAGGCTTGAAATTGGGCCTTTGGAAACTGGGTGGGGCATTGGCCTGAAAATGAATGGGCTAAAACTGATTGGCCTATGATGGGCCAACCTGAGTTGGACCCTTGGTCCAACAAAAGTTCGGATTGTCCCTCTAACCAAGATTGTATGTGTTCTAGTATGGGTCATACCTCTGCCAATTATCAAAACGAGTGTTTTGATAAAGCGCATTGACCTCCTCAACAAATTTGGCTTGACCCAAAGTTGTTGGGTCAATTCCACCATTTAAGGCCTGATTATACTTCAATGACTTCAAAATGTTTAGAGTGAGTGTTTGGTTTAGCTCTAAGGCCTCTATCCTCCTCATTAGTGTGGCCAATTTGGCCTCTGCCTTTATTTTGGGTTCAATCTCAAACATCCCCCCTTTCTCAAGAATGGAGGGTTTGGTGGGCTCCTTCTTAACAGGGGCCCACTACAATCTATTATGAGTGGTTTTTTCCAAAAATGTCCAAGTTTCATCCACTCTTTTCTGTGTTAAATTTCTACCACAGAAAGATTCTACCATTTGCTTATTAGGTAATCCATGCCCTCATACACAATCTGGACTAATCAGATCTTTTCAAATCCATGGTGGGGACACTAGATCAAAAGGTCCTTGAACTGCTCCAAATAATTATAGAGTGTCTCCCGATCCATTCGATAAAACCCATTGATGGCTTGCCTAATCAAAGCGGTGTTCTGTTTGGAATAGAATTTCTTGTAAAATTTTTCGACTAGCTTAGCCCATGTAGTGATGGACCCGGCCAGTTAGGCATAAAGTCAGGCTTTAGCCTTTTCTTTCAAAGAGAAAGCCAATAATCTAAGCTTAAAGGCATCTTCTGTCATATGATTTATTCTCATAGTCTTACAAATGTTCTCAAATTCCTTAACATGTTGATATGAGTTCTCCTGGTCTACCCCACGAAACACTGGGAGCATCTGGATCATGCCAAATTTGATCTCAAATGTAGCATTAGTTTAGGGCAACCTAATACAAGACTATTGAGTTGTCCTAGTAGGTTTGATCTAATCCATCCAAGTCATGGGTGGGTCTACTTGCTCTTTTTCAGCCTTTTTTTTTTTCCAAAAATTGATGAACTACTTATGGTAGTTAAGGCTAAC
The DNA here is from genome assembly GCA_037013555.1 of Sextonia rubra. NCBI lineage: Eukaryota > Viridiplantae > Streptophyta > Magnoliopsida > Laurales > Lauraceae > Sextonia > Sextonia rubra. Next base: position 4,487,712 of record JASUAD010000007.1, read on the forward strand.
TCGGGCTCTATCCTAATCAACCTGCAGTTTTTACATTTCCACAATTTCTTCCTCTCAAGTTTAGATGGCATGCACTTGGTTCAACCCTAAAAAAAATGATAATCTAATCTATATGCAAGGTTCTAATGATCCTAATATGATTTAGAAATCAAGTAGTCATACATAGGGATTGAGCACAAGAAAGGTCATAGGGTTAACCTAGACACTAGATAGCTCCTAATTGGTGAAGAGAACAATTGGGCCTCCAATTCGGTCCTATGAAACCTTAGTTGACTAGGTAGCCACCAAGGAGTGGTGGGGATGAACCCGCTTAAGTACTCATTCCTTAAACAGTCAAACTGTCGCACCATCAGGAGCACAGGCTTTATTGGGCATCAACTTCAGTCAAGGAGCGCAATTGGTGTAATCGTCAGTGATCTTCATCCTACTGAGCTATAGGGTCTCGTTACTACTTAATTTTAATTAAGGTTAGGATCCTAATGTGAGAGATGGTTAAAGCTAGATGGTAAGGATCTGCTGATGAAATTCTGTTCTTATCTTTTTGGGGTGAGTTGCCTTTAACTAAGTATGTGGGTCTAATTTAAATTGTGTGCTACGCAAACAGTCATAGTTTGCAAAATTTTAAATCAACCATGCCCACTTGAAGAAAAAGATTTATGGGTTAAGGATAGAAGATCTAACCGTGGATTCACAAAAACCTTATCTTGTGCAAGCTTATCTTCTTTTTTAGCAATTTTTGCAAGCAATTCAATGTTATCAGACTTTTTTATAGCAAACCCCATAGTTTCCTATTTTATCAAATCTCTCCACGCAATGCAAACTACCAAAAAATTTAAAAAAATGTTCTTGTTAGTAATTCCTAATTTGAATGAAACTCCCATCTAAAAAAGATTGAAATATTGTCCTAATATAAAACAAAGAGATAAATTAATGAAGATTCTAAAAGATTGCAAAGTGATTTAAAATATTCAAATTGAAAATCAAATAAACCTAATTCTAATCAAACTAATACTAACAAATCTAATGAAACCTAGAAATCAATTTTTTTTTAAATTCAAAATTAGAAAAATTCTAAGAAAAAAATAGTTATTTTTATGTGATTATCAAAAAGAATCCTAAAAGAAAACGAAAACTACACTAGAAAAATAAAAAAAAATTTTACTGACTTTTTAACTTCTAAAATTCTGGGAAAAAATTTCTGAAAAAAATTTTTAATTTTTTTAATTCTGGAAATTCAATCAAATACAAAAAAAAATAAAAAAATCCAAAATTTTTTTTTGAAAAAAATAAAATCACAAACCACCACTAATTGCAAACAAAGTTAAGGAAACAAACTAAATGATTGAACAACTATAATGCAACTTAATGATGATTATGAATGCACCTAAAAAAGTAAATTTAATAATAAAAAAATTTTAGATTTGGTTCCCTGGCAATGGTGCCAAAAACTTGATGTGAATTTAATTAATCTACTTAAAACTGTAAGTGCGGAGTTGTCCATTTGAAATAACGGCAAATACAGGTTAATCCCACAGGGAGCACTTTTGAAATTTCTTTTTAATTAAGATTTGATTTTTTCTTAAAAAAAATATCAATCAACATAAATCAAGATATGAATGAGAAATCAAAATAAAACTACTATGTAAATAAACTGATCACAATGATAATAAAAGTAGATCAGAACAACAAAGAATCTATTAAATAAATTTAATAACCAATCTAAGCAATTTAATTTAATCTTTATTCTCAAAATATATCAAATAAAAAACGACTCAATGTTTCTGATCCGGAGGATTTTTCATTTTAAAAATAAACTTTTAAGAAAAAGAACCCAAAATCTCCACCACCTCATTAACGTAAAAATTATTTTAAGCATCATTTATCAAATTAAGAATAAAATATCAAAAGCATATAAGCCTAAGCATATTTTATCAAAATAAGAATAATTGATCAGAAAATAATTTATTATGAACATAAAATGAAGGTTGCGTGAGGCGCAAAGGCAAATCTATTATTCTAAGCATTCATTGTAGATGCATTTAAAAGAATAAATTAAAAACATAAATTGAAAGTAAAATCACTTAACTTTATCGTTATGCTCTAATATGAAAATTCACTCCTCCATTGCAAAGAAAACAAACTTCATTGATATTGTCATAGTGAGTACAAAGATTCTTTCAATACTCTTCTAGCCTAGTTCTAGAATAGGGCTCCAGAATGCCCATAAATTTTCTCTTTTTTTTTTTTTACACTAGAGAGAGAAGAGAAGAAAAGAAAGAGAGGGAGGAGAGAGAAGTAGAAAGGGAAAGAGAGAGAGAATGGAGAGAGGATTCATTATGGACATCCAAGGCTCTTAATTTATGGGGTTTGGAGCCCCTTTGTTTCCTTATTTTTTCCTTTTTATAGCTTGTAAAGTCTTCTTTTGAAAAGGTTTCTTGGCTTGGCTTCTAATTTATCAAAAACCTAGTAACTTTGAAGAGATTCTTTCTTGCTTTTTTTTATAAACCAATCTCTACACAAACTTTTCATATTAGAAAATTCTCCTCTCATATGCAAGTAAATCTTCTAAATAAGTTTTTCTTTCTTAATTTATTGAGGATTCTTTTTCAAACCTTCTTAGATTATCTTGAAAAGAATAATGCAAGGATTGTAGACCCCACTTTGATCTTCAATGTACTTCACTTAAAGAGAGATGGACCCCACACAAAGGTGTATCACATGAGGAAAATTACTATGATTTTTGCAATCCAATCTAAAAATACACAACCAACTTCCCGTGGCCATAACATTGTCGTTTCAACTCTAATTGATGAAATCTTATATCTTCCGGGGATCTACTCGAAAAGAGCTTTCTAATGGTAGGTAGATTGTCTAATTCCAATGCCCAGTTTCAGAGTTATAACCATTTTAATTTATGCTGTTCAAAGAAAAACGGAATTGACTTTCTATTTTTAAATTCTCTCCACCTTGGCTTTCTTTTCTTGATCCAAATTTGAATCCTTCTAACAACTTAAGAGTGGGACCCCCCCTTTAACTATTTAAGCATGTGTGCACATGTGTGTGGGGTCCTTATAAAGCCAATCTTCCAAACTTCTTACATGATGTACCTCACATGATCTGCTTATATCTTCCTGCACATTCTAAGCAAACCCATAAAATACCGAAAAGCCCACATTAAAACGTGACTCATACGAATAAAGTTTTACTCCAATTGGGACTCTTCGGAGAAAAATTATAAATTTCTAAATTAATGCAGAAGATGTGTAAAATTTGTAAAAACTTTCAATGCATAGGTGAAAATGCTTAAAATGATGAAAATAACTGAAATTTCATGCAGATATATAATTAAATCCCTAATTCACACTAATTCACTTTAAAATGATGCAATTTCATGACCTCAACAATTCCTAGCCAAGTTTTTTTTTTTTTTCCTAATGAGGGTGTCCTAGCCCTTTGAGCTAGACTAATCCCTATGGGCCCAAGGAAACCCGGATAAATCTCCTGTGACCCCAGTGTAGCAGTGCATATCGAATTTACAACCTCCGGGAGCAAACCATAGTCTTAGGGCTACGCCTTTGGGGTTCTAGCTAAGGTGAGTTCAAGCTTGAGATTCTTCTTATTAAATGGAGCCATAATTTACGTCACCTTTGTATCTCATCGAGTTGGATGGCCCCATTTTTGGGTGCAGTAGGATGTACTATTCTAGTGCTGTGATTATAACAGAGGATCAAAAGAATTTTTTAGCATCTCTACTGAACCCCAAGATGTCAAACCTTACGAGATATCCACATGCCTCCTTGCTAGGCTCTTTTCACTGGGTCTCCAGTCTCCACCATCTCATCCATCCGTTTCAGGACACTAGCAAGCAACAACCACACACCCCAAAAGCACCTTGGACCATGTGGCCAGCATTGTGCATGTGCAACTGATTTTATCATGATCTTTTGCATGAAAGGACAAGTGAAGTGAACAAAGCTTTCAGAGGGGCATTCATAGACCCTCTCACTACCAGTTAGGACACTACAGGCTAGACTACAGCCTACCTCACCCACCCAAACAATCGCTGTGATGGGTTTGCTTTTGAAATTCTCATGATTAGTACCTGCACACAACTCTTGCCAAGACACTAAAATCCATGAATGATTGGAAGCCTTCAACTGTCCCTTTCTCCAATTGCTTGCAGCCTTTCCCATCTCACGCATTTGAGAGTAAAGGTGTGAAAAGAAAGTGTACTAGGACAAGCATAAGCTTCTTGGCAAATCTGTCACTTGGGTCAGGCTGAAAAGATGCATCTAACCTTTGGGACCATATATATTAGGTCACGAGGGTGCCAAGAAGGCCAAATCCAATGGAATGCCTACTCAGCAATTAGTCCATGGCACTACAGCTAAGAGATGTGGGGGACTCCCATTCACTTCACCTGAATGTCATGAGGCACTGTTCTATCTTCAGGGTACAACCAATGTTAAAGGGTGGGATATGGGGTATGGGCTGATTTCTTTAGGTGTGGGACATGTCTTGTGCATATCCTTATGTGTAGGGCAGGCTCTAGCTATTCTTCTCAAATTGGTCAGACTTCCACATCCCATCTGACAAGGGAGTGATTTTGCATGGCCAAATGGGGCGGGAAGTGACCACTCCTCGACCGAATATGTGTGCCCAGCTCACCAGACATTTCATAAAGGCCCGCTTATTAGAAATACAAAAGAAATGTTACTTTCTTGTATGAGACACCCCCCCCCCCCCCCCCCCCCCCCCCCAACGCCCCCGTTCACGCTCATATAAGAGTTGCGCTTACAGCCAAATTGATCAGAATAATATACTCGAGTTTTTTTTTTTCTTTATACTGTAAAAGACATATATTACATGAGTCCCAAATAAGGGTGCCAAAACTTGGCCCGTTTCTCTACTTAACCCGTTTGATATGATTCTAATAGAACTCACACCAATAATTCAGATGTAAACTCACAAGCTTTAGTCCTAAAAAAAAAAACTCATGACGATTAGGGTTTCTAATTAAGGATATTAATGCATTCCAAATCGAAGATGTATTATACAGCTATCGCTTGTCTCAGCTATGTGGTAGAATAAAACTGAAAAAAATCAAGGGATTTTCAGATGTAGACAGTCCTGCAACATTGTCTATCTACTTTTTTATTTTTAAGTTTATATTCAATTTCTAATATTTAATTTTCTTCTTTGATGATACTTTAAATTCCTTTGAACGGTTACAGTTCTGTAGTATTTGTCGATGCATGTCGGTGATGTTTCAATCATATTGTATATAACATTATGCTGTTACCAAAAAAGAAAAAAAATCTGCTTTCTCTATAATTATATAATTTCTAGTCCTCTATTTCCTGATTTTTATCTTCGATATTTCAGTGTATATAATTCTTTGTCTAATTCTTTTTTCCTCATTTTTGTTGTTTTACTGATATATGTTTAATTAATTTTATTTGAATTTAAGATTGTTTTACATTTGCATTTTTATTAATTTGCCAAGTTAGGGGAGCTACTTAGTCCAAAAGTACTACATTAATTACTTGAGAACTCAAGGATCAATCCTTGGGCATGTATGTAAAACTGAAGTGTCAACACCAAACAACTATTAGTGTGTTGGCATTATATATTTGCATTTTAAGATCTCCATGTCTTTTACTATTGTTAGTATTAACCTGTCTTGATTTCGATACACAAGAAGGGTAAGTTCAAGTTTGACAATTTTTTAATGATTAAATTCATTGATCAAAGCTATCTGTACAAGAGTACCATATTGACAATCTTAAAATACCCAAAGAGAGACACAGAAAGAGCAAATAAAAACCTCAACCACCAGGCCCTCCGGCAACCCAAAAACTAAAACCTATCAACCTCCATCAAACCCCACATAATTTGGTCCATGGAAAGTCCATGAAAAAAAGGATCGAACGACACAGTAAATTATAAGCTTTATCTTCTCCACATAATCAGCATTTGATTGACATGGTAAGCCAGTTGAGCTCGGGCGATGCGCTTATGGCTTGATCAGGAGATGGATGTGAGACTGTGTTTTTAAAGTTCGATCAAATCTAGATATTCCTCAACCTAGCCCTATCAACTTTGGCCATGAGCCCCCATACCTGTCACACTGCAAAGGCATTTCCTTGTACCGGCCAAAAACCTAGTAGTTTTTTATTATTTTTCTTTTTTTTTTTCTTGCCAAAAGCAAGTGGTTAAATTACCTTAGGCTTGCTTAATTGTATAACGTGGAATGAAATAAAATTAAGTGATCAAATTAATAAAAAAAATGAAGGGGAAGAATTAAAAGAGAAGGCACAAAATAACAAAAAACTACCCTTAAAAGGAACAAAATGACAAAAAATTATGTTCTAATTAAAATGCACCAAATGATAAAAAGAAGATGGGTAATTTTTTCGTCTTTTAGAGCTTTCGCTCTCAACTCCGGTAAATCCTCTGTGACTCCATATTATAAAACAACTCGAATCCACAACCTTCGAGAGCAAACTATGGTCTTAAGCCAGTTGAGCTATCCCTTGAAATTTTCTTTCTTTTGATTTGACACTTAATTTTATTTTATTTCACCCCTCGTGCAAACAAGTGAGCTCACCAAATATGCACTTGCAATTTGACCACATATAACCATGTCGGAGG